>JAOTRH010095829.1:0-16240 GCA_034768845.1 Heliamphora exappendiculata
TGGTCGTCGAGGGAGACGACAGACGATGGCGGCGACTGTGGCGACAGCGGCGCTGTGGGAGGCCAGATCTGGTAGGTTTGGTTGAGGCCATCGTCGTGATCTGATACCAGGATTGACGATCGGATGGTCGGAGACGAATGAAGGCGGTAGCCGACTGTGGGGTAGAAGCCCAACGTCACTCGTGGGTCGTCTGGCTCGACCAAGATCTCGCCGGGAAATCCCCGTGGCCGGAGAAATCTCCGCCTTATCGTGTTTCAGAGGACTCGTCGATGTTCAAGTACACGTCTTCGTACGGCAATCGCGCCGCCATCCGGATTGCTCGGCGGCGAGTACCAGATCCGGCGGACAACGGCGAGTTGGCAGCGGCGGCGGTGGCGCCGGCGCTGTGCGCTGTGGGCTGCGCTGGAGGAAGTAGAGGACTGAGGTGAGCAACGGCAGCAGTGTGAGGCTAGCGGAGCCGGCCGCGTGAGGCGAGGCTGACGAGCGACGCTACAGACTGAGGCAAACGGCAGCGGCGGCATGAGTTTCGGCCTTGGCAGCGGAGCTTCAGACAGCGATGGCGAAGGTGGCGACACCCTGTGTTGTCGCGGTTATGTGGCCGGTGGTGCCACATCACCGCGACGACGCCGAAAAAAATATTACAGGCTACAAGAACGTAGCTCTGATACCATGAATAAATTGAGAAGAGAAAATAACTCTATATTTTCTGTCTATTTCAAACTGTACAATATATGGCCTATTTATAGGCGAATAGGAATAAACAATAAGAAGATATAATAGAATAAAATCAAATCAGAATAAAATTAATCTAATCAATCTAATATTCTAATCAATCTAAATCTAATATTCCAACAACTTAATTGTATATCATTTTTCCTAAAAGAAATTGTTAGTTAGAGAGTTAAATTAAACAATAATTTGGAGTAAATTCACTTTAAAAACTCGCTCTAAAAAATGAATCAAACATAATCTTAATTAGTTTTTCTTTAGGTTTTGGTGATGCATTAGCTCGAGATATCTTATTCTCAAATCCCACATAATTTTACAAAATTTATGTTACAAAAATCTCGCTCTAAAAAATTATTTTTTCTTCCTAATTTATAGATGCTACTCTTTAATTATATCTTTTTCTTTTTTCAAAATGGTCATTTGGGGAAAAACAACTCCCCAAAAGATTAATTTCATAATTTTGCATTTTCATGTAGTCTTGTCTTAATATGTACGCTAATTCACATGCATGTATGGATCAAAAACTACATTAAAACTAAAGCGAAACCATATAAAGATACCTTATAAAGATACCGAGGTGAACAAAATCGCTCATACAAATTTTATCCTGAACTGAGGGTGAGATCAACTTTGATACATCATGATATTTATCAATGTGATTATATCATTTCACTATTACTAAAAAATAGTTTTTTGCAATCAAAATATTAGTGACTGAAAAAAATGTCGGGTAACCTATTATTTGCAACGGTAAAAAATAACCATCTGATTTTTTTTTTCTTTTTTTTGAGAAATCATTGGCAATGGTTGCAATTATGTCGCCAAAACATTTATTTGCAACAAGTTAATTACACTGCCTACTAAAAAATTTTGCATGGTCACAAAAGATCAAATACTCTAGATCTTTATGATTTTTTTTTTACTTGCTTCATGATCTCTTCTTTTTCTTAGTTTCTTAATAGTTATTATTGCCATTGTGATTCATCTATATGCTTAATTTTTGTTTAAAAAAAAAACTAATTGTTTGGATGTTTAACTTATTTATTGGTGCTAATCGATATTCAATGTTCTCAGAATGGCCTATTATGCTTTTCGTCGTCTTGCCGAAGAGAATGTACCTGTAATTATTTTTATTGACAGGCATACACTATTGCGACAACTAAATTTTGATGCTACAGTTATAAATGCTAATAAAGAAGTCCAAAGAATCTTTAAGGAACTACTAAATCAGGTATTGAGATTGAAATATGCCACCAATTTGTCACCATCACTTTTGTGGCATTTATGAGAAAAATTAATCTTAGCTATTTAAAGTTGTGTCGATTTTATTTTTCATAAAAAATAAAATTTTAATGTCACTATAAAAAATTTTAACGCGTGAGGTCCAGTTTTAACATGCGAAATCCAGTTGGACCTTAGAACAAATAAATTTATTTGTGCATTTTCAAAACATATACAAAATGCACAGATAAATTTATCTGTCATGTATAAATAAATATACAGATAAAAAAAAATAAAGTACACAGATAAATTTATCTGTCTTGTATAAATAAATATACAAATAAATTTATCTGTATAAAAAATACTGTACTTTTTCAAAATACGTATAAAGCACACAGATAAATTATATGTCTTGTATAAATAAATATACATATAAATTTATCTGTATAAAAAATACTGTGCATTTTTAAAACACGTATAAAGCACACAAATAAATTTATCTGTCTTGCTTAAATAAGAAAATAGATAAATTTATCTGTATAAAAAACACTCTGTCTTTTCAAAATATGTATAAAGTACACAGATAAATTTATCTGTATTGCATAAAATAAGACGACAAATAAATTTATTTGTATGCATCACATATAAACTTATCTGTTTGTGTTAAATTTATCTATGTTGTAGGCGATTGGATCTCACACGTTAAAAATTTTGTTGATGGATTTTACGCGTTAAAATTTATTTTTTTGGACATTTGGCTAAAAATCCCAATTAATTATTAGATATTTTGCGATTATTAAGTTGGTCGACACAAAATAAAAATAAAAATTATATTCTCTATGGGAAAGTTGTCAACGCAAAAATATAGTTTTAAATAAAATAACTATGAAATATTATTAACAACAAAAAATTTCCAGTTAAATAAAAACATAAAATTTATTTATTGATTTTTGTGACGGTAACTTGTTGAAAGATAAGTTCTTGCAACGATTCTACTTGTCATGCCTCAAAATTAAGAGACATGACCGGCCATAAACTACGGGACTTGGCTCAATAGGTCACGAAAGCCTAAAGAACAAAATAAATCACTGGCATTATATAAAGTTCTGATAAACATTATTACTAAAAAGTAACTCGATTCAAAAGTTTTGTGGGTCACAAACAGCTCACTATCCTTTTTGTAAATACAGTTATGATCACTAGCCAAACAAATGGAAAAAAAAAATGCCAAAAAAATAAACTCCTAGGTCATTAGAGTCGGTTTCCAAGATAGCACAGAGTCCACCATTAGCAGTCCTACAAACCACCTGAAAATGTTAAAAATAACATCAGCCAATAGCCTAGTGAATAGTAACATCCACAGTAGAATACAGTTCAAAATGGGATATACAAAATATATCTAACTGAAACATAATCATAGCATATAATAAAAGGGAATAAAATTCATATGATCATCTATAATCCATGGGAACTATAAATAAAATAAATAACCAGTGCCGAATATAAATAAGTTCAGGGCACCCTCGGTTCGTTGGATCCAATATCGAACTTAGAGTGGTGGCGTCGAGTTTCATCTCTAAGACAATCTAGTTAAAGTCACCGGACAACACCTGGGTTGTTTCTTAAACTGTGATATTCTGGTACCCTACATCGGAAAGAGAGAGAGTTCCTAGGTTATAAAAGAAAAATCTTGGACCCTTACATTCAACGAGACCTTTTTCCAAGTGGTAGAGACAATAGCAGAACTCCGCAGTTAAACGTGCTTTGACAGGAGCAATGTAAGGATGGGTGACCCCTTGAGAAGAACAAAACTGTGAGGACTTTTTCCAAAGCGGATAATATCGTTGCAATGTGAAGAGTCGGGGTGTTACAGATGGTATCAGAGCCGACTCTCCTCACCTTTGAGTGTGGGTCCTTGTGTTTCGTGTGACATATGGGCGGGCTACTCAGTGGACGGGTCGATAAAGAACTGGCAGGCTACCGGAGCTGGCAGGCTACTGCACGGGGACGTGCATCCCTAAGGGGATGGATTGTGATATCTTAGTATTTTACATCGGAAAGGGAGATGGAGTTCCTGGGTTATAAAAGAAAAATCTTGGACCTTTACATTCAACGAGACTTTTTTTCAGGTGGTAGAAATCATAGCAAAACTCCGTAGTTAAGCATGCTTACATTGGAGCAATGCAAGGATGGGTGACCCCCCTGGAAATAACAAAATCTTGAGGGCTTTTGCCCAAAGCGGACAATATCATTGCCATGTGAAGGGTCGGGGTGTTACAGATGATATCAGAGCCGACTCTCCTCACCTCCGAGTGTGGGACCCTGCTGTCTCGCCTGACACGTGGGTAGGCTACTGCGTGGGCGGGTTGATAAAGGACTGGCAGGTTACCGGAGGTGGCAGGCTACTGCACGGGGACGTGCAGCCCTAAGGGGTGGATTGTGATATCCTAGTATCCCACATTGGAAATGGAGAGGGAGTTTTTGGGCTATAAAGGAAAAATCTTGGACCTTTACATTCAACGAGACCTTTTCCCAAGTGGTAGAGACTTTAGCAGAATCTCGCAGTTAAACGTACTTGGGCGGGAGTAATGCAAAGATAGGTGACCCCTTGAAAAGAACAAAATCGTGAGGGCTTTTGTCCAAAGCGGACAATATCATTGTCATGTGAAGGGTCGGGGTGTTACGTAAACCGTTGAGCACTAGAGTCACCACGAGCACAAGGTCAAGCCATTTTTCTAGCGACCAGAATCACCTCCGTAGAGGGTGTGTCCCCTGAATTTTTAATATGGTCCCAAAATAGAATCTCATAACATCACACCATATAGACATGTACCAAAAAGTTCTGTCTTAACTTATGAATGAATCAAAAATAATTTCTGAGTGAAAATATACTTTAAATTCTTATGATCAGTATAGGTCTCGTAGGATTCCCCATATAAATAGTCTCTCAATGTCTTCGGTGTGAAAATAACAGCCGCCAGTTCAAAATTGTGGGTGGAATAATTTTTCTCATGTGGCTTTAATTGATGAGAAGCGTAAGCTATCACCTTATTATGCTGCATAAGCACATAACCCTAACCTTGACAAAACGTGTCACTGAAAATTACAAAATTTCCATCCTTCGTCAGCGATGCAAGTACTGGTGTTGAAGTTAATATCCGCTTAACCTCTTGAAAACTTTTCTCGTATTCATCGATCTATTCATACTTCACCCCCTTCCGAGTCAGACTAGTAAGTAGTTAGGCGATACGGAAAAATCATTCCAAAAACCGTCTATAGTATCCTGCAAGTCCTAAGAAACTTTATATCTTGATCACTAATGTCGAATGTGGTCAATCAACAATGGCGGCCGCTTTGCTACTATCTACTGACACTCTATCTTTACCGATCATATGCCCAAGGAAAAAAACACTGTTTAGTCAAAATTTGCATTTGCCGAGTTTTGCATATAATTTATTCTAATCTATATATACATATATTCTAATGTATATATATATATATGGTGACCTATGCGTGTGAACAATGCACACAATATAAGGTTACTGTGTGTCAGTGTGTGCTACAGTGCACGTGTGTGTTGTCCTCTCTTTTGTTGGACTTCTCAACCTATCCTATAGCCTATATATACAACACACCTCCATAGTCATTTTACGTTTTTTTTTCTCTCCTTAATTCTCATAACCGAACAGCTTTAACTTTTTATTTTTGTAATGGGTTTAAAGACAATTATTTGGCTGTTATAGTATTAAATATGGGTTGCCATTTACTTTTGGCATTAAAAATATCAATTACAATAATATATATAATTATTATTTTAATTTAATAATTATTAAATTATTAGTTTTTTTATCTTTTCATGATTTAACTATTACTTTAATTTAAATTTTAATTAATTTAGTTATTTATTATGTATGTACATTTTGGGATTTTACATTCTTCCCTCCTAAAAAAAGTTTCATCTTCAAAATTATGATACTAGCCTGAAGTCGTAACTTTTCTTTTAGAGCCCGCAAGAGTAAGGAACTCATTGAGGTTGGCCATGGGAGCCTTCCTTTGCACCATCTCAGATATGTCGGCAAGGTTGGATGTGTTGACATAAGAAGTGAAAGAGGAGATAAACACGTATTTTGGGGAAGAAGGCCCGGGCTCGTTGAGTAGAAAAAGTGGTTGTGCGATTGTCACATGCCTCTCTGCTTTCGTGAATGGTAGGACAATGGCTTCGAGAACTTCAACTGGATTAGAAGCAACGGCAACGATCCAAACTCTAGAGGTGTTTGGCCTAATAAATCTCCTATGCGTAGGCACGTACTTTAACAGGATATGGGCAGCTAGACCTAATCTTTTTTGTTCAGGTAAACCCTCGTAGGCCCACACCTTCTTTAAGTCCTCAAGGTGGACACCAGGCAGAGGACAGTGGGATGGGTTGTTGGCGATAGCATTTGCGCCGAAGAGAGAAGAACATAAGAGAAAAGGGATAAAACAAAGTACTAAACCAACTAAAACAAAACAACAAACATGTGGCAATGAGAATTACCGGGGCCTAGTCTATTTTTACGGGGAACAGTGAAGATGTCGTGTTCCTCCCTAGGGTCGAACTCGAAGTTCCCCATGATGTACAAAAAATCATCATCAACATCCTTACTGGAGTCTGATAATTCAATAACGAGCTTCTCAGCTGCTCTTTTTGCTTTGAGGTAAAATAATCCAATTGAGTGCTTCACCATGTTGTAATAGTAAACTATATCCCAAATACCAAGGTTCATTCCTAGAATACGGTTCAACTCTACAACCCTCACGACCACTCTAAATATATTAGAGAAAACTTGCATGAGACTTATCCGATAATACTGAAGGACTCTTCGAAGAAGGGGATGAAGAGGGAATCGAACCTCCCTTCCACTATGGCTACAAGTGAGAGGAGGAGCTTTTCCCAATTCCTTTCACAGGAGTCGTTGGGATTAGCCAAAATGATGCTAATATCATCTGAAACGTTATATCGACGCCGAAAATACAGCATTGCCATTGCCGTTGATACCAACTTTCGGAGTTTGCCCATTAGAGAGAAAAAGGGGGAAAGAAATTGAGCAAAAAGCGCAAAGTAAAAGAGCAAACTCGCCTCAAGGCGAAACAAAGGACAGTGATAAGAGTATTAAAAGCTTACTAAAGAATCAAATGACTGTTTGCTCACCGGAAGTTGAGATCCTTCGCTGATTTCTGGGTTTTCTTACCAAAATTTGGGTTTTTGCTGATGTTTACTCGCTAAAAATCACAAAAGAAGCTTTGAGAGTAAAAGAGAAAATGGAAAAAGGCGGGAAATGGCGTCTGGAATGGATTTTTATACCCGTCAATTTGAAAAGACGGGCGTATTAACGCGACGTACGAAGTTAAGGCATGCATTGGTTACTAAAACGACGTGTGCCCCTTCAGGCGACAATCTGGGCCATCCACGTCATCGTTTGGATGCTCAAGATTTGGCTGTCAATCAAAATGGGATGCCAAGGGACATAGGTACCCAGAGTGCCATTCGAACACCGAGCAAAGGAAGAGGAAAGGGCAACAGATGCAGCAACTGGACACCGAACTAGAATACCCCAAGAAAATATCATTCAAACAGAAGAGCCCATGTTGGCTATCAACCTCAATGCATAAGCCGAACAAATGACCTACTGAAGGAATACAAATCCGAATACATGTGCCGAACAAAACGCAGTTCGCCCATCGAACAAATAGCATGTGGAAAGCTTTGATTCTTCACTAGGTTCCTCGACCAAGAGAAGTCCAAAGTTGAGGGACAATTGAGGGTGGATAGAATCATAGGCCCAAAGCCCAGCCCAAAGAAAACATGTCTAAGACTATCCTAGAAGGGTCAGCCCATTATATGTTCGGCCCATTATCAATTCGGTCCATGACAAGTTTGGGCTACATCAGAAAGGGGCAATCCACACTATGACCAATTCGATTTAATAAAGTCCTGGTCTAAGAGATAACCCGGGAAGACTCTATTCCTGTTACGTCAGTTCGAGAAATGGAGTAAAAACTTCCTAAAACAACTATAACTATCCAAAGATAAGGTAGAATCCCTAATAGTTCAGGGATAAATATAAGAGACAGATTCCCAAGAGGACTCAGCGTCCCTAGTTCTCACACAATATAAAGTAAGGCACTCCATATCTCTAGGTACGCAATTTTTCAACCCAGTTCATACATAGAAGCCTCTCAAAAAGAAATCTAACTTGAACGTCGAAGTGCTTCCCAATCAAATTAGGCCAGAAAGCCCTAACGGTGTTCTTATTCTTGTAGGAGTTCAGGAACACCACGTGTATCATCTAGTGAAGTTCGGTAACGAGGAGTTTGGTTCGTAAATCTGTTTGAAATTATCAGGTTTGAACCAATCCGATTGGTTTCGATTGTGACATCTAATTTACAACGCAAACATATATATATATCAAGTTAAATGTGACATAAGAAATACTGTCTATCATATAAGATTTTGAATTTACTTAAATAATTTTGGCATTGGATAACAATAAGGAAAATTTGAAAAATTCATTTATTATTTATGGCTATATTTGTTAATCCAAATGATGTATTAAATTGGATAAATGTGTTCAATAAATTCACTCTAAATATCCAATAAAATAAGATATTTTTTTTATCTTCTTCCATGCTTCGACACGACAACATAATTGTATAATTCTATCTAATCTACTTTTCTTATCAAAATTCTATATATGCCCCGTAAAAAGGACCGTTGCCATGTGTCATTTCGCTATTGGTTTGTCTCCCTCCTAGGGTGTGGCTGGGGAAACTATGGCCCTGTTTGGGCTAAATGTAAAAAATCTTGCTTATTTTTTGTTTGAATTCTTTTTATTTTTTGACTAAATTTTTTTACTTTTTTGAATCGCCTTAATGAATTGAACCTAAAAAGTAAAAAAATCTTAATTAAAAGATGAAAAAAAAATCTTGATTAAAAGATGAAGATAAGCAAATTTTGGTTTATTTTTTGTTTTTCTAAACTTTTTTTTATATTTTGATAAAAAAATTATTTTTTCAATTCCGATAAGAAAAGTAGAAAAATATAATATTTTAACAAAATAATTAAAAATTAATGAAAAACTAAAATAAATAAAATTAAATAAGAAAATAAGTAATTATCCCAAACAGATAACTGAATAAGTAGTTGGACACCATCACTTTGCAGAATGTAACATTAATCGGGAAGCATGCACGACTTGGTACACCGTCCCCGGCCCTTCGTAATGGAAAATTATTGAGCAGTCCTGGGGTTTTTTAGATATTCTGAATAGAATTAAATAGGATAGTAGGAATAAATAATATTATAAATTTTATATTTTTTAAAAATATTAATAAATTATTAAATTAATTATGTATATAGTAAAAAATTTAGTTTATGTTTGGTTAACATGATATAAAGAATGGTATAAAATTTACAGAGTTATTTTTTACTATGAGATAATATGAGAATATAATTTGGAATTCGATACTATTAATACCAAAGAAAGCCTAATATTATTAATATCATGAATGAAGTATTATTAATCTAGTATTTGCCAAATTATTAGTCTCAATCTCGCAATAAAAATGCAAAATTAATTGTCTTATATTTAAGTGATATTTTGAGTAAATAAAAAATATCAAATATGTTAAGTGAATTATATTTTTTGTCTCTTACTTACTCAATAAGGATAGAATAAGCATTTTTTGTTACATAATTAAATAGAAACACCACGTAAATAATGTTACATGGTGCTCCACAACTACCGAATAATAACTCCATAATAGAAAGAGTTTCTAAGATCCTATTATAAATAGTTTGTTGAATATTGTTTCGTACAATTATGGTGGTACGTGGAATTCAACTTTTTATTTTATTATTCTTTAACGTATAAATTATGCATATAAAATAAAAATTAATTAAATATTATTAATTATTTAAATAAATATTAATTTTAAAAAATAAATAACAAATAAACAGATAAGGTGCCCAAATTTAGTTATAGACCATTCACAGTTGAATGTGTTTGTAGAACCTATCCTATTAGAAGAAATGAGGATTCTCTATAATACAATTATTGTGTAATGTATTGATCCAACATTAAGCCTTCACACATTCATTCGATTAGCCAAAAGGTCACAAACTAGAGTAGTCAAATGAGCCTTTAAACATTCATAACATTAGGCTAAGGCTTATGTACCATTTTAAAGTCCGTAAAAGTATGTTTCGAGCAATTTGACTAGGCAAAAAGCCCAAGACGTCTCACATTTTAGTCGGCCCAAATAAGGTCCCAATTTAGACTTAGTAAACCCGCCACAAACTTTTTTGGCCTTTCATAGTTTCAAGATTTTAGGTCATGTTTAATTGATCGAATTAATAATAAGAGGATATATAATCCCACTTGATAAGTAGTCTAGTGTGATTAGTAATGAATTGATTAGTAATACCATATTCTTTTAAGTATTGTATATTCTATATTTTGTGGGAATAATAATTCAATGGATGTATAATTCCTCCACCATTTGTTAAATTCAAACAAGAAAAATATAATCACATGAGATATATAATTCAATTCCATATCTAATCTGATTAATCAAACATGCCATTGGGACTCTAATGGCCCATCAGGGCTATTAAAGGCTCAAAGTCTCAAATTTGAAATCTCACAAGTGTAATTAAATTTTTGAAGTTAATTTATGCAAGATTTTGTCTTAACTTTAATTGAATCTCCACTAGCAGACGGTGGAATTGGATCCTAAAAATTAGTTGAAGTGCGTATAAGCAGGGTCTACTACCCGTAACACTGCCACCAGCAGCACCACCATCACTGACGCTGTCGCCGCAACCACTGCCACCCCCCACACACACATACACACACACACAGATCTGAATATCTCATTCTAGTTCTGGATTCTCATTTTAGATCTGAAAAATGTTTCATTTGTTATGAATATCTCATTCTGCTTTCGGATCTGAAAATGAGACATTATTATAAAATGTCTCATTTGTTATGAAATGCCTCAAAATATTTTTTAAACAAATGAGACATTTCATAACAAATGTCTGAAATGCCTTATTCTTCAAAATGATACATTTTATATAAATGAGATATTTTCAAAAGAATGGGTATCTAAATATGTAAATGTTTCATTATTTTTCAACAAATAAAACATTTCAACATACGAGACCACCACCACCACACAAACCACCATCACACACACACACACACAGACAGGGAAGGCTTCAGCAAAATAATAGAAAAGCTATAGAAAAGCTAGAATCAGACGAGAGCAAGATCTATTCTGGTGAGCAGCGAGATCTGGTCCGATGAGAGCGAGATCTGTTTCGGCGAGCGGCGATGGTGTCCAGATCTTTTTCGTCCTCCCTCACATCTGGTTCAGGCACGACGATAAACAAGTTCAGGCATGGCGAGCGGCAAGACCTTTATGGTCAACTTCGTGATCCTCAACATCGTTCGGCCGGTGGAACAAGTCGGTTCAAGCGTTGGAACGAGTCGCTGCTCTTGCTGTCGTCGTTCCTGTCTAGGCGCTGAAACGAGTCATGTTCAAGCGCTGAAACGAGTCGCCGTTCTTGCCATCGTTGTCACCGATGGCGAATCTAATATCGAGGGGTGAGCGCAGCGGGTCTAGTAGTGGTGAAGTTATCGGAGGGAGAGAGTGTGTGATACGGGGTGTGAGCACATGTTTGTGAATAAAGAGACGTTTTTACGTGTAGCTAGGGTACCAAGCTGTCTAGTCACTTAGTACCCGTAACCAATTAAAATTTGACACATGTTGTTGACTAAGCATTCCACTCAAAACCCACCTTCCCACCCCAAAGCTACTGAAAGCTTATTTTCCCGCCAAATTTATTTTCTGTTTGCTACGACTTGCTTTGTTTGTTTTTATTTGCATTCTGTCTCTTCTAACTTTTTCATGCTCTCTCTCTACTCTACCTCTCCTCTCTATCATCTTTACTCTCTGTTTTCAACAAATGCATTCTCTCCACAATACTCAATATAAATTATTTTAAAAAATTCTCAATTTCTTGAAATCCCTATTATTTTAATAAATTTGCAATTTCTTAAAAAATCCTCAATTTCTTGAAATCCCTATTATTTTAAAAAAATCTCAATAAAGACAATTTTGTCTTAACTTATTGTTTTTTCTTAAATTTATACTTTTTTATTATTATATTTATTTGTTAAGCTTTCATTACAAAATTACATACTGACATCATGAGAATTAAGCCTATAACATAGTTCAGTTGGTAAAAAAATAAAAAAGTTAAAATGTCAAAAAACTAAATCGAAACACTAAGTACTGGGCATCGAAGCATTATTTACTCAGAATACAGCATCTTATTAGCAAACAACCTAAAAAAGAAAAAAAATTAGACACCAAAGCATCATTTACTCAGTACAAACCAACTGCAAGCAACCCAAAAAAGAAAAAGCTAGGCACCGAAGCATCATTTACTCAGTACAAACCAACTCCACTGCAACTCAACAAAGGCATACAGCATAGCCAAGTTAAACAAAACAAAAGATTAGCTAAAAAGGTGGCATCACCAACTTTTTAGTTCCTCAATCCCTGTATACTATCCAAACCAAGAAATAAAAGGTCTCCATAGTCTCCTACAAGACTAGAAGTGTTTAACCCGGACATCGAAGTATTTATATATAACACCATGGCAGTATTAATTTTACCGAAAGCTACACGTTTGAATAGCATTTCCACAAAAAGCTAAATAATTACATAGTAACTGGTTTCCAAATTTACTGGTCTCCAACTTAACTGGTCTTTAAAAATTTGTGCGCCAATATAATATAGACAAAACAATACACAAATTCTGCAATAAAGTTCCAGTGTTAAATACAAAAGGTAGTCTTCTTTTATTATCACTCAGGCCATGAACATTCAAAGAGCTTTGACTTCCTAAAATATTTTGAGACGGCCCTGCAAAAATGAAATGATATACTTAGATTTAATATAAAAAGCCATCTTTTAAATAAATTATACAAATATATGTTAAAATAATTACCTGGCTCAAATGAGACATAAAAAATGTAAATTGTAACATACTTGTAAATGGTATATTAAATGCTGACATCTGCTTTTAAATTAAAAATATGTTAACATTTGAATAAAATAAACTTATTACAAACTAGAAGCAATGAAGGTTTTTGTACCGGCTCAACGATTGGAACATTTGATGTTGGAATGCAAAATCCTGATGCACTCAAATTTGCTGACTGCATAGCAATGTCTAACCAAAGAACATAAAAATGGCTAAATTTATTTTTATGCGTTGAATTTCAGATAAATAAAAAATAAAAAATAAAAAATAAATGGTTAAAAAATTGTTTACCTGTCACAATAGTGTGTGTTGCTTAACATTTACCTATACTGACATTTTGGGATTTTCTTCTCTTCTTCTCTAATGCACCCTTTATTCTACCATAACTCTGTCCTTTCTGTCTTAGCCGCGGGGGATCCATCACAGAAATATCAGAAACTAATATAGATGTGTGACTATTATCTTCACTTGAATTTCCAACACTGAAAGTTTCATTATTTCTTTTAATTTCCTCAAAAGCGCTATCCATGTGTCTTTCAATAATCTCACTTGTCACATCTAAGTTTGCCGCTAAGTTCATCAAAGGATATGCTTTGCGCATTAACTTGTTAAGACGCGTTGTCTTAGCTGAATGACCATCACTATCTTTTGCTAATGTAGTATGGCTCTCTATGATGCTTTTATGATTTGCAACTTTTGTCTATCTGTCCAATATATATTGCTTAGGAATTTTCTTAACATCATTCAAATTTAACACTCTTAATACATGACAACATAACAATCCCAATGACTCAAAGCGTTTGCAACTACATGAGATTGAACAATTAATAGAGTTGAAGTGTACAATGTACTCTCTACTACCATTCTCCATTCTCATCTTATATACTTGCAATGTCTCATTAGATATGCATTCAATGATCGATAAGGATGTTGTTTGCAAAAATTCATCCTGAAACATTGCAAATATTTTATGTGTATAGATTTTAGACGCATGTTTCAAAATTTCACTACCGCGAGATGCAATATAAGGCTTTCTATGAACACATTTGAAATCATCAATTGGCTTTGCCTCACGCATCTTCTCAGCGTTTCTTTCATAGTGATGAACAAATTCAGTAAGAGCCATTGTCTTACATGCCATATGTTGAAAAACATTATTTGTGCTCTCACTTCTTTGACTAGAACTTATGTTATGTCACATGAGAAAGAATCACGACTAAAGGCAGGAGCCCATTTTCTTCGAATGCCATATAGTCTCAAAAGCCATGAATTATTTGAACAATCCCAAGTATCAATCATTTCTTTCCATTGTTCTTCAAATTCTATTTCACTATGACATTTATACAACGAAAAGTTACACATTGCCTTAAAATTAGATTTATGATAAAGACTAGAAATATTCATTGCGGCATTTTTTGAGATGTGCCATTGACACAAACGATGTTGTGTATTCAAAAATACTTTCGCAATAGCATTTTCCATTGATTGATTTTGATCAGTGAATATGGTTTTTGGTGCCTTGAAATCCATAGACTGAAGAAAAGCATCAAACAACCAAACAAACGAAGCTGTAGTCTCATCACATAAAAATGCACAACCGAATAGCACATTTTTCCAATGAAGATTTATCCCTACAAATGGAGCACAAATCATGTTATATTTGTTTGTTCGGTAAGTAGCGTCAAAAACTACAATATCCCCAAAACATTCATAGTCCAATTTGGAAGTTCTATCTCTCCAAAAAAATTACTAACTCGATTTTCCTCATCAACTTGTACTGTGTAGAAAAACATTAGATTCCCCATCTGTTTGTGTTCAAAATAATTTATCACACTCTGACTATCACCTGTTGCAATTCATTTTGATCATTCTACTTGAACAAAATTGTGACAATCAGTTTAAGTGAATCCAATATTTTTATAACCACCAGCTTCATTTAACAAGTATGCATAAGTTTTGCTCGCCCTATATCAGCATCAGACATAGATTTAATAACACTCTTGCTAGTGTCGTGTATTTTTCGTGCAGACCTAATCAAGTGTCTCTGACTTGGTTCAATTAACAAGTGATTGTGTTCAGAGATCAATTAACTTATCTCATAGACACCATTTTTTACTGAAAAAATAACTCGAGCACGACAACCACATCTAGTGTCTAATTTATTATACTTCTTCCCTTTGCTAAGATCAGCAAATTCTCTAAACCCCTCTCTTGAACACACAAAACTACGTCGAATCAATTCAAACGTAGCTCTTTTGTATGTTTTATTATCTTTTCTAATACTGAATCCCTTCTAATATGCATACTTATTGTAAATGTCAAATGCTTCATCTTCATTGTAAGCAACCATACCAATTTATAACTCAAAACCTTCTTCTTGGGTAGTTAAGAAGCCATCTGGAATAATATTATCTACATGAACTACAAATCATAAAACAAATGTGAATGCAAGCTAATTAGCATAAATTTTGCGGTTTGTTACTTATCAAATGAATGTTAAAGAAAAAGTAGTATGAAAAAAATATCATTTTACAAACTAGTTAACTTATTAGCCCTCAATCAATATATGATAATTGAATAAAATAATAATAATTATTTTTAAAATATGTGATAATTAAATAAAAATGTATATCAATATATACATAAGTTGTCTATACATATAAAACATACCTTTTCCCCCAATTTCTTCCAGATTTGAATCTATTGGAAGTTCAACACTTTGATTCGGCTCAAGAAATATACAGATCTATAAACAAATAATTAATGTTCGATTAAGAAAAATATTAAGAAATAAATAAAAATCGAGATTCTAATACATAGGGTCTTCTAACTATGATATAAGATAAATACGTATACATATATTTATACATATAAAATATACATTTTTTCCAACTTCTTTCAGATTTAAATCTATTGCAAGTTCTACACCTTGCTTCCTTAAGAAATGTCAATATCTAAAATAAAGAAATGTTAGACCAAGAAAAGAATTTAGAAGGAAAAAAAAAGAAAATCTTAAAAAAATAAGAATTAATATACAAAAAATGACTTACTTCTTCACTTCAATACAGAGTAAAAGAGAGAGTGAAGATTTCTGGACATTAAATTTCATATTCCATTTTGAAAGAGAAGATTTCAAATAAATTTCAGATTTGCTGGAAACAGAGAGTAAAGATGAGAGAGAGAAGAGGTAAAGTG
>JAOTRH010095840.1:0-16240 GCA_034768845.1 Heliamphora exappendiculata
GAAGCTTGGAATGAATATGGAACCCTAGATCCGAACTGAAGACGATTCGAAGAGCAAGATGAAAGAGAAGTTCGGAAAAGGAAAGACGCTCGGGAAAGCAGAATGCTTGGAAGACGCCAAACGAAAATGAAAAATGTGAGTTCTCACTTGTCGCCTTGTCGGTGTGTCGCGTATCGTCCGTTACAGACCGATACACGATCGTTACCCGTTACGGAACAGTCTTAATGGCCGTTACTCTGGGGATTCTCTGTGCAACCGTTTTTCAACAGAGTAACGGGATCGGCCTTCCAATATTTCGTTACGTAACGGCCGATCCATTACGTAACGGCCCTTATTTAGAACCCTGAGCATACTACACGTTAAATTAAAAAAGGCCCTATATTTTATCTCATTAATGGTTCAAAGCATAGGGTGTATAAGTTTCGATGAATCCAAAACATTGTTACTACTAAGAGATCATTACATAGGGGTGTTTGGAGGGTTCAATTAGTCAAGTGTCTATGTAGTGTCAGAAAAGTGTAACACTATAAATTTGATTTTTTAAATAAGCCACGTTTGAAGAGTGTCGGACACGCTTTTAGGAATATTTAAAGAGTGTCGGTGTCTAACACGAGTGTTTGACACAACACGCCTTCTTCGCAGAAATATTTATGCTTCATATCTTCGACGCTGGTCATCGTGCGACCAGGTTGGTGAACAAGACCTTGTTTTGAAAATCCACCCTAGGCCCATCTCCATCCACAACTGAAGTTCGAAACAGAAGGAGCCCCACCCAATCTTCACCATCATCAGGATGTTCTCCCCCTTCCTTTGACCTTGATAGGATTCCACTGGAAATGGCTCCTCGTCGTTGTGTCTTCGTCGGCCTCTACGAAAACCCCACAGATATCTCCCATAGCCTTGAAGATCTTTATATCCTACAAATGGGCCGAAAGCACCATGATTTTCACCCAAAAGCTTGGGGGAGTTGAGATCAGCCTATGGCAACCACTGAGCGCCGCCCACCAGAAAAGAGCAAGGTGATGCCCCCTAAAAAACCAAGTCTCCTAGTATACGGACCCGCCTCCTCTTTTGAGGGAAAAAACGAAGAGTTAGAAAGCCTCGCCCCAATCCAGAACATCCACACTTACTGCAGAGTCGAATGCAACCTCAAGATCACAGTGCGAACCAACTCTATCCTCCACCACCAGTTTCTCTTCCGGCCAGGCTGGCAAACCTGCCACCTTTAGAGGAGAAGCCTTTTTCCTTCATTGTAACTGGTGGCCTACCTCTAGATCCAACAAAATGTTTGCAAAGCCACAGCATCCATCACCAAAGATGGATTCCGGAATGTAGAGAAGTCTCATAGTCTGACCTTCATCCAAAAAAATCTCCAAGAAATTTTCGATATTATTAGACTTGCTTCGGCATATCAAAATGACCTGGAACTATTTTTTGAGCTCCCGACAACACCCACCCCTCTTCTGGTCCTTGAAGCAAACTCTGCCATCTCAACTAGCTACCCAACCTCCTTGGCTAGGAAACCTTTGGCTCACTGTAAACCGCAACTTCTCTCGACCACCAGCAATGACTTGCCATCAAAAACAAAATCAGACGACTTCCTATCGAACTGGGCCATTCTTCTTGTTGATTTCTTGTTGATTTCATGCCCAGAATTCAAATCCTTGCTAATTTTGAAACTTTCACTATTAGTTCCGCTTAATCCAACCTGCATATCATCACACATGGCATTAGTCCATTTCTCATGTGTGGAGTTGTTTGTCTGTCTTAATTGTATTCAATATTTGATCCTGATGGGTGAGATTGTTTATTTGTACGAATAGTTGCTTTATCATCTGATATAACTTTGGAGGCAAATGTACAACAAAACAACTTCGAAGGCAAATGTTATTCAGACCAAAGGCTTGAGATATTCACCCAGCCTATTTTCCCAACTTCCCAAATTCCAAAAACCTTTGTCAAACGTAACTTCTGCATTTAAACAGTTTTAGGTGGCCATGTCAATGGCTTATGTCTATGCCCTTCCCACAAATAGCTCCCCAGATGACATCTACAGATCTTATGTTTTATGACTAGGAAATTGTTTATAGAGTAATTCCTTATGAAACATAGCATGGGTTAGTCCATGCAAGATTTAAGGGAGAGAAGAATAAAAAATGAGAGGAACTTGTAAAATTGGCATGAATCTAAGAAGGGCCAGTTGGAACCATCTGTAATTTGAGTTTCTAGAATTTGTCATGTCTTATTTTATGCTTGTTAATGCTAGTTGTTAATCCATTGTGTGTTCTAAATGTGTTCTAGTATTTCGTAGGTTGGCGGTATTTTGGTTGTTGACTTTTCTGGTTGTGGAATGTAGTGGTTACTGGTTGCTCATGAGTTGTAGTATAGGTCAATTCATGTTATTGGGTTTTTATATATGTATTGTAGTCAGATCTAGACGAGGTTAGAAGTCTAAAATCTTATATTCCAAATTGAGTGTTAAAAGTCCCATTACGGTTAGGAGACTTCTGAATGCTATAAAAAAATTTATTCCTTGTTTCAATGGGTAGATGAGGTTTAGTGAATGTTTGTGAGGAAGTTTTAACCTTAGGTGCGATAGTTATGGCATACAAGATGGCTACAATTTTCTTTTTCTGTCTAAAGCTCTCTCGTTAACTGTTTTCTTCTTGATAATGTTCTAGGTTGTTAGCCTTTACAACTCTAGTAATAAAGCTAGTTATTCGCTTTCCACTATCTTAAAATTCTACTGACAACATCTAACCTTTCCATCTTCCACCTGTCAACCCAACCCCAACATGCAAAAACAACACAAAACCAGCAAAGGTTCCTGCTTCACAGCTTCTTGATAGCCACAAGTTCCTCTATTTCCCTTGCTTAATCTCTATCTAGAACTTTGCCCTTTTGCTACATTATTATTATTTTTTGGTTTTGGGGGTGGTTGGTGGGAGAACTGCTGTCCCTTCTTGCCCTATGCTGCCTCCACCCCTGTATGGCCGAATCAATTGAATCCAATAGCATCTGGGTTGTTGATAAAAACTACTTACATCTTGAAACATGCTTTATTCCTACTATAAGAAGGATATATTGCGCCTACCTCTGTCATCCCTTTATATGAGCCCCCCAGGTTTGTCACCTAGAATGGGAATTAGGCTTTGAAACCTATAAATTGTCGAAGCAAAGGGGATGAGCCACTTGTCCAAGTTTAGGTGTTCTTCCCCAGTTCAACCTCTATATAAAGGTTCTCTCCATTAATGAAAGCACCAACCATTTGCCCTCTTTTCTTTTGCATCTCCCCATCTTTGAAACGTTGTCGGCCTCTCTCCTAACAGTACTAAGCTTTCTCGTCCACGTCTAATCATCTAAGTGTCTACCATCTTCCCTAAGTTAATGCTTGATAACAATATAAATAATACGGAGTTTGACCTGATTTGTAATACTGTGGCTTGAGCACTAGCAAGTGAGCAAATTGAATGGAACTAAGTAGAGGGTCAGAATGCGAAGAGAGGTGTCCCTTGTAATAGAAGTGAAGAATGACCCTACCCGGCCACAAGAAGACTGGCAGAGTGGTGGGGCAATGGTACCAAACATTAAGGAGAGAGAAGTGAGTTGGTCTCGATGACAGCGTAGGCAAATCTCATTTGTGTTAGTCTAACGGATTAAAGATATAGTTTCTTTCCTGGTTTGGGTTAGAGTTCCAAACCTGCCATATCCCCTAAAGCCTCAGAACTTGAGGTCTCCCAAGAACTGAGTGAATCAAGGGCTTTACGATTTCAGGATTTTTGCGATTCTATCATGGCATGGCTCTTAAAACAACGGCTATATCGATTGCAGCTGTCACTATTAGTTCCATAGCCTAGCTAGCATCCAACTTATTTTGTTTCGTCTTGATTTATGATCACCCTCCTATCTAGAGGGAGAAACGTCTAATAGTTTCCTTTGTTTTTTCTTTTGAGGGTTTTATCAAGTTATCTACACCTAAATTCCCGAACGACAGTCAAAAGGGACCTAAAGGATTCTATTCCCTGTATCGAACACTTATTCCTATCTATTGATAGAAAGATCTTTGTCAAATATTGGACTTGGCCTTTTTTTAGGAATTCCTCATATAGGGTTTGACCGGATTCGTAATACCATGGACTATATGTATTGTGTTTGATGAGGGTAGGATATAGCATGGAATTAAAATTGAAGAATAAATTTTGAATATTGGATAAGGTGATGTGCATAAACCCATTGCGATCCACGAAGAGGATTAACAATACCAGCTCTCCCATGGTATTACTAATCCTTCTATTTTGAAGTAATAATAATTCCTTTGGACTATTAATACTTTCTTTAAATTCAAACCAAATAACCATTTTACTAATCCCATAAGACAAGTTATGACATATGGGCCCCACACTTTCATTTTGGTTTCCGTGGCTCTAATTCCCTCCTCTACAATGTAAACAAATGAGGCCTAAAGGTCCATTCTGACCACATCACCTCCATCACTAAACCTTACCAAATCCTTCGTAAGTATGAAGAGACCGGAGATTTGTGCTCACTTGTGTGATAAACAATAATGACTTGAATCCCATTTGATATCTATTTTCTGCTCAAAGGTATGCATGCATTTCTCATTTTGTTGGGTAATCACTGGACTTGTCAAACATCTAGTGTTGTTGTTTCATTATGTTTTCATATTTATCTTGCAGTTATTTCTACTCTACTCAACTTTGTTAAAATGTTTAATCGTGCTCACGAGGAAAATTGTAAGCAACTTGAGCTTGACAGAAAGAAAGCAGAGAGAGAAGCAGAAAGTGAGAAGTTGAAGATGCATGCTTCACCGAAGATCTCCGAAAACTTGCTACATTCTTAAATCAAGAGTCTCCAATAATTTTTTGTTACTTTTCTCCTGCCACACTCTTCCTTCTGATTAGAAATTATAGTCTACAGCTGAATAGAAAAAGATGCAGCAAAAATAAGTGCAGATAGAAACAGGAAAGATAGTTTGAGTTGGAGGATTCTGTATAGTTGGGTGTAAATGGCACAATTTGCAGCAGAGTAGAGTGTCAATCCTTTTTCATCAGGTATCCCTGCTACCATTCCCTCCTTCAATAGCTTGACTTTTTGTTAAATATCATTTTTTTCCTCTCTTTTTTCACCATTTATTTTCATTTTAACCCTTTTTCTTTTATAATTCATTAATTTTATCCTCTATTTCTTTCTTTTTTTATTCCCCAGCAGTGACAGAGAGTTAATCCAATTCTGTCCCCTTTAGCCAACTTGTAACATATTTACTATCTTGCAATGGATATTCAACAAAGGGAAAACTTTTTTCCCAGTTTCTTTTCATATCCTCCTCCTCTGATTTTTCTAATTCTTATTTTTTTTTTAATAGTAAACATGTAAGTGGTAATCCCTTTTTTTTTTTGTGGCAGTTGGCTTAGTGCAATTGACCCTTCTTCAGTATTGTTTTCAGTTTTGTCTCAGGAGAGCAATTAGCCAATTAGTTAAGAGAAATTGTTGATATTTATAGGAGAATTGGATTTGCTAGTCGAATCCACTCAGTATTACGTTGACTCTTCTAAACAAAAAGTATTTGTGTAGGACATTTTGATACTTAAATAAAGTTATAGAATATGTATTCGGCATTTTTAGTTGGACGTTTATCTAGAAAGCATATTTAGTATTCATTTGGATTGAATGATTAGGGTAAAAAAGGAACCAAGTCTCTCTTTTCTAATCACTCCTTTGGACTTTGGATTACTATACTTGAGGGAAATTGGCAGAAAAATGAAAAGAAATGGTCAAGTGTTGTCAGTTGTGGATATTAACTAATCCCTTAATTTGAATGTATGGTTGTTGAACCACAATGGTCAATTTTTCAAGTATTCTTATATCCAAGTATTTGTTGGTTGAAATGAACAGTGTTTGTGTTGATTGAAATTACAAACTTATAAATTATAATTAAAATGATATTATTATAATTTGTACTCTTGAACCGAGGTGATTATAATTTAAGCAAAACTTATAAATATTTGTAAAAGACCATTAGTTTCTATTTCTAAATAAATAAATATAAGTTTTACTATTTTAAGTTATAAATTTGTAACTTTTACAAAAATGTAAAAATATCTAACATGACAAAGTTTGAAACGTTTTTAGTTTCTATTTTGTTTGTTTCTCTCCGCTCTTCGAAAATTTTACTTTTTAATTCCGCACGGGAATTTAAAAATAATTTATTTGAACTAATGTTGAATTTTTTTTTAAAGACAAATAATCTGTATTTTAGCTAAAAATAGTGTTTTTTGTTTTTTGTTTTTATTTTTTGGTTTAAATTCTTTATATATTTTTTATTCTTTTAAGAGCAATTTAAAGTAAAAAAGTTTGAAAATAATTTAATTTTTTAAAACTAAAGTAAAAAAAATTATTTAAAAAAGGAAAAAGCTGACTACTAGTGAATGGTGAATAATGACAAGTAAGAGTTTAATTTTAACTATTAAGAGTTTAAACTCAAATTATTTAAAAATTTACTTCTTGTTATTATTCACTATTTAATGAATAATAATTAATATTTCAATGTATGTAAAAAAGAGTCAACCAAAAAGAAAAAAGCGTTGACTTGTGGCCGACGAAAGGGACAGTCGGACAGAAAGAGCTGATAGTCACTTTTATTAAGTTTGGAAACAAATTAATTATAAAAATAGTATTAATTTTAATATTTTAAAATTATATAAGTTTGCTGTTTGTTTTTTTTTGGAAAAAGATAAAAAAATGTGTGACCCATGAGATCAGTTAAAAACAGTTCACTCTCCCTTATTTAGAAACTAGTAATTAACCGTGCAATGCACCAGATACAAAAATTAATATTAAATATACTATTTTAGTATTTTATAACACTTAAAAATAGTATAATTTAATTAGATTTATAATGTAAAATAATTATTTTAAAATAATTATTTTGATAAAATACACAAGATAATTATAAATGACTGAAAAATGCTATTAAAAGGAATTTTTAAGTTCTATTATCCTAATTTAAAAATTTTTAGTATATGATTTTTTTTTTAAGTATTTAACCTTCTACCCACTAAACAAAAATATTCTAGAATTTTAAAAATAAATTAAAATTTACACAAGCAAGACAATAAACCTTCTAAAATAGTAATATTTGTCAATTGACTAAAAATTTATGTTTTTCTTTCAAGTTTATAACATTATTTCAAAATTTATAGTTGATATCATATATTACATACTAATAGTTCATTTAAATTTTCTTATCCCTTACAAATTTTTAAACAACTACTGTTTTTAAATTACTTAAATTTTTTCTCGAATTGTTTATTATTTAATATTAAAAAAATTATAATTTTTTTTGGAAATTGATTCTCACCTCACCACCACACTTTTTTACATAATTATCTCTCATTCGGCCTTATTATACTTAGATAAGAAGATTATTTTATAATAGATTATAAAAAAATAAAAAATAAAATAAAAATCCAAAATTTACAACTCTCGATATATTGATATTCTTTTATTTATTTTTTATGTGTCAAAATTATATTATATAATTTTATAAAAAATAATAAATTTAAATAATTGAATCCAACACTGAACATAAAACAATTATATATGCAGGTGAGAATTTTAATTAGAATTGGTTAAAAATTATTTTTAAGTGTGATGATCATAAGTAAGAATAACACAAAAAATTTGTTCCTTAAAATTTTTAAATTTAATGATTTTGAATAATAATTTTTCAAATTTATATTTTACATTTAAAGTTGAAATTTAAAATTATGTTTCTCAAAGTGTATTCAATAAACAATAATAAACTTAAATTTTTAACTTAAAATTAACCATGAAATTATTTAAATTTATTTAAGTGTATATTTAAAAAAAAGATTTTTACCAACTTTTTTTTACCACTTGTTATCCGTTCTTTCAAATTCTTACCAATTATTTAAATTCAGAAATTACGAATATGAGACCAAAAACACGAAAAATCATCTTCAAAACAAATCTTATCTTTTTTTTCCTCCTAAGGGTCACCTGTGCCTCTAGTATTTTTTCGTCTCTTTTAACATTTTTACCCATTAGATACACTTTCTACTCGTCTACTAGGATTTATAAAATTCTTATTTATAAACAAATTAAAGAATTATAATTCCTATATAATTAGTAAATTTTACATATAAGTAAAAATATAATTATATAAATATGACATATTACAAGAAACACACCAAAGACAAGACTGTGGAGAAAATCACAAGAACGATTCGCAACGACGATGTCGCGTAGCAGTACGCAACACATGGCCACAACCGCTCGCTTACTCTATGTATATCAAAATAGTGTTTCTTCCATAATTTTGAATATCATACTACTAGTGTACCGACTTTTTTATTGGTACGGTACATACTGATACTAATAAAATACTGAATAATATTTTGAATTTATCGTTACAAATATTATATATACTTATTATATATATATATATATATTATCATCGACAAATAACTTATTTTCACATAAGAGATCTTAAAACATATTCATTGTTTAATACATATTTATCACAAATGTGTCATAGTAAATAAGTTTAACATCTAAATTCAAAAAGAAAGAAAAAGTGCAATCAATTAACATAGACATAAGGATCTTTTGTTTCTTCCAAAATAATCATGTCTACCATTCCAATCATATTGGCTCTCATTTTCATTTGGAAAATTATCAACAACATCATCAAAGTTAGGCTCTTGATCCTCCGATGACAATAGATTCAAAAATGGAGGTTCAAAAGTCTCCATGCAAGATCTTCTTCATCAAGTAGAGCGAGCAACTTCTTTAGATACTTATTCTCCCAACACATCTATGTTATCTAGACTAATTGGATCAAGAGCATATTTTCTTTGACTAATATTCCTACAAACAATCACATCACATCTCATTTTTATTAGTTTACTATTCATAGTAATTTAGATATGAATTATTCTAAATTTTACTCTATGATACCTTTCTTCAAGCTTCAAGTTGTAACGAACATAAATTAGATCATTCAACTTTTATGCTCTAGTCTATTTCGTTTCTTAAAATGGATAAACTCAAATGTACTCAAATTTCTTTCACGTCCAGTTGCACTACAACATTGACTAAGAATTCGAATTGCAAATTTTTGTAATTCCGAGCAATCATTTCCAAATTGCTCCCACCATGCAACTAATTAAAAAAACAAATTAAGTGGCCAATTCAAAAGTAAGAAAAAAAGTATTTTCATGAAAAAATGCATTAAAAATATAAATATATCTAGATTTAGTCTTTCACGCTAAAGAATTGCCAGTGACGTACCAAAGTCACCAGTTAATTGCTTGTATTCTTCAAGTTGAGAATTTATTAGCTCTTGCATACAATCATTTGGCACCAATATCATAAGAGCCATAAGCAACCCTCGAGCAACTTCCTTTTGCTTAGTGAAAGATGGCTTAAAATATATTCCTAGATTAAGAAAGCAACCTGCAGCATGAAGAGGACTATAAAGTTGTTTATCCCATCTAGCATCAATCATTCTAATATAAGGGTTGTACAAGAGGACTATAAAGTTGTTTATCCCATCTAGCATCAATCATTCTAATATAAGGGTTGTACAAGAAAAGTCAATTGTTTAGCCTCATTTTAATTGCCACTTTTGCTTTATCCATTGCTTCGTACAAATATCCTATAGCAGGTTTCTCATCACCATCCACGAGACGAAGAACTTTCACCAAAGGTTCAATTTCACCACAAGTTGACAATTTGACCAAAACTCTTCATTTTCTAAAATAATTTTAGCAGTTTCTTTTCCTGCATTGCTTCTTGCATAACGTGACCCAAGTCATTTGTCACTGGTAAACATTTGTCGAAGCTCTTTCTTGAAATCAAGATTACATTGTAGACTTAAGAAATTTGTTACAAACCTTGTAATCTCGGGGCGACACAAATCTCTTCCATTAGTGAAATCTTTTCCTCATTAAGTTGACAACCCATGCATGATTGTAGATGTATCTTGTAACCTATTTGGCCTTATGAATTGTGACATCTATGTAAGGAAAATAGTGTGCTTTAACAAAGTTCTCCAACATCAAATCCAAGCAATGAGCTGTACAAGGAGACCAAAAGAAACTTCCATACTTTGCTAACAACCTTTTTTCCTGTAACTTTATCGGAAGCTTCATTATTTGTGACAAATTGACCAATATTACTTGCTCCCACAAGCTGAACAATTTCATCAAAAATTCCAAATAGTGTATCGGCATCCTTAACAAGCCTTGATGCATCAATTGACTTAAAAAACATTGTGCCTTTGGGACAATAGGCAAGAAAATTTATTACTGGCATTTGATTTTGACTTGACCATCCATGAGACATAACTGAACAACTATAAGTTTTTCATGAGCTCCGAATTTCAAGAAGATACTCTCTAATCTCACGAACATTATTATTCAAGAGAATACATCTCAAAGTTACGATAAGAAGATGCCTTGAAACCCGCTCTAATAGCTAACATTGCATCAATTGTGGGTTGGTAGTACTTAGATAAAGTTACATTAAATGGAATGTTAGCATGGTACCACTATTGAGCAACGACTATTCTTGCATTATCAACTTCTTTAGATGCCAAAGAACTTTTTATAGATGGGTAGGCACCTGGCGTTGTTCTTGGAGCAAATTTTTTTTTTCATTTGCTTTCTTTTTTACTCTCCTCATTATTTTTCTTGATTGGTCATTACCAAGTGAGCCGCTCATTTCAACATCATGTTCATCGTATTCGTCAAAGAAAGCGCCTTGCCCAATTTCTTTACTTACCCGTTATTTTCTTTCATTTTCTCTCCAATTCTCTTCAATTAATTGTTTCTTTTTCCATTTTACTTTAGTTAGGTTAATTTGTTTAACATTTTATTAATTGTTTATATTTCAAGATTTCAAGTACTTAAGCTTTAAAATTTGATTTTTTATAAAACTAATTAAAATTCACAATATGTAAGATATTAATTAATAAAACATCTTTTGTAACATTTTGCTTTAAGCTTCTTAATTAATATTAATAAAATAACTTTAAAATGCAATTAAATTAAACAATGGAAAAAAAAAACCCAAACAAAACTTAAACAAAACAATTAGAAACCCAAATAGAGAACAACAAAACCCAAACAATTAATTAACATCGCCACCACCGGTGGCGCCACCACCATTTCGTCACCACTCTCTACCACCACAGTCGCCAAATTCGTCAGAGGTAGACAAAAAATTAAAAAATTCTCGTTCTAGATCTAAAATGTCTTATTTGTTATGAATATCTCATTCTAGTTGTAGATCTAAAAATGTGACATTATTATCAAATGTCTCATTTTGAAAATGAGACATTTCTTGAACAAATGTTTAATATCTCATTTCCACACACACACACACAAACACACACATATATATATATATATAGAGAGCGAGAATATTACACAGAAAATAAGATATTTCATAACAAATATCTTATTTTTTAAAATGAGACATTTTATGTAAATGAGACGTTTTGTGAACAAATAGGACATTTCATAAAAAATGTCTCATTTTTCAAAAAGAGAACTCTCATTTTTTAATATAAATGTTCATTTTAAGAAAATAAGACATTTATTGAAAAAACATGATATTTCATAATAAATGTCTTATTTTTTAAAATGAGACATTTGATGTAAATGAGACATTTTTTAAACAAATAAGATATTTTATAACAAATGTTTCATTTTTCAAAATGAGAATTCTCATTTTTGAAAATAATGTCTCAATTTTTCAAAAACAATGTCACATATGACAGTAAATGATGTCTCATTATTTTTGAATGTGCATTTGAATGTGTAAATATCTCATTATTTTTTAACAAAATGATATATTTTATTATTGTTGAAGATGTATGTGAATGTATAAAATTTTCATTATTTATAAATATGTATATGTCTCGTTGTCTCAATGAGACAATTTATTTTTATAACTACAAATGTCTTGTTTGTGCAAGAAGAGACAAAAATATCTCATTTTCCAACTAAAAATTCTTCATCTTAAAACTTCAATTCACACTTTGCCTCTATCAAATCTGTCAATTCCCAAATTCAAAATTTTAAGAAATTAACAAAGCATCCATCAAACTTATTTGTCCACTTTTATAATGGGTTCTTTGTACCTAAAAACATATACAAAGCCCATTCTGAACTTATATGGATGATACTCAATACATACAACATCACAATTTCGATGCAAGGAAACCCCAAACAATCTTCACATAAAAGGTAAATTAAAAAAAATTGAAGTAATCGCTAAGGTGCCTACCGATCTTAGAGAAACAACTGAAAGATTTCCATGATAGTTAAGATTACGAACATACACGGCAGCATGAAGAAAGCAAACAAGCAACAACAACGCAAGTTAAATACACATGCGCGCACAAGAGATCACTGCACACTATAAATTTGCTTCTCTTTCTCATTCACGGTTTGCAGCGTTAGGATTCCTCGGTGATCGCTTGCGTGTCGGTAGGGTTCGTCGATTGATCAATCACATCTGGCCCTGAAACGAAACGAATGACATTGAGAGTAGTCCCTAGATTTTTCGACATCCTGATTGCGTACGATAGTGCTTCTCGATCATCTGGTCTGCCGAAGAACAGCATGACAATGTCATGCGAGACTTTTCTGGCGACGGCGAGGGGCAGTGAGGGCGGCGACGAGGTGTGAGGGCGACAGATCTGGTGGTGATGAAGAATAAAGGCTACCAGAGAGAGAGAGAGAGAGAGAGAGAGAGAGAGAGAGAGAGAGGGCGAAACAGAGAGAGTGAGAACGGTTTGGAGATAAGAGTATATTTGTTCAAAGTTATCAATAAATTTAAAAAATAGGACCTAATGTAATATTAAAAAAATAATTAAGACTTAATGGAATACGAGTTTTCCAAAATGGGATTTTGAACTAATTTTTTCTTTAAAAAAAGTTTAAGGAAAAATGAACTAGAACATGAAAAGAATTCCAAAAAAAAAAGAAGCCATTTTTAAAAGAATCACTATCCCAAATAGAATCCATCTGATTGTCTCAAAGTGTTGTTTGTGGAGATTACCCAATCCCTTAATTTGAAAAGTATGGTGGTTGATTCACAATGGTCAATTTTCTATAAAGTCTACCTTCCTTCTCTTATATCTCCAACTCTATGTTTGTTGAAATGGACAGTGTGTCTAGGCCTCCATCTCTTTCATTAGGTGTGATTTGTAAACTTATTTTTACAAGGAAATGCTAATTATTGTCTAATGGCCGGCCGTGAATAATAAGTAAAAAGTATATAAATATTAATTTAAAATATATTAATATTTATAAAAATAGTAGTCTCGCTTTATTATCTACTGTTCAATAAATAGGGTTAACATGAAGCTTTTTAACGATGGAGACGGAGGTTGTCAAGATTTATTTTTATTATTTCTATATTTTGATTTCTAGTTCATTTTGGTAGCTTGTTATGCAATATGGATTCTGACAAAATATTGGTCTTCTACAAATTGGTCAAGATATTTGATATAAGAGAACTTCTCTGGAAATGCTTGTATTTTCTATCTGTGTTTTATCTTTTTGCTCTCAGTGGAGTTTGTAAGAAATTTTTTCAAATAGTTTATTTTTGTTTCTCGAAACTTTTTAAAATTTGTTTATTAAATAATTCGTCGCAATATTTTTTTTTTAAAAATAATTTTTTAATTAATGTTGTATTTTTATTGAAAATTGTATTTTGTGTTTGTTTAACTTTTTTTTAATGATTCGGTTTAAATTTTTTTATCTTTATTTTCTCGATAGAAATTTAAAAATTTACTAAAGACTAAAAACAGCTATTTAAAATATATTTTGACAAATGCCATTGGTGACAATTTTTAATTTATTTTCTAAAAAATTCATAAAATGCCCAAAAAAATGTTTCGTCTGCTCTGAAAAAATCAATTTTCTTTGTAATTCTAATACAAAATTATTTTATTTTAAAATAAAAATTAATTTTAATTATAATATATTTTAATGAGTCATTATTGAGTATTAATTTTCTTAACAGTTGGAGTTCTTGGTAGCTTAATTCTAATATTTAATTTCCTATAAAAAGTTTTATGAATTTCCGTTACAATATTAAAGTGGTAAAATGCATTTAATGGCTGGAGTTATGATATGTTTTTAATTATTCAGTATAAACTTGTTTTCATATAAATGTCTTGTATATCCATGAATAAAGATAGAGATATATAGTTTAAAAGAAAAAGTATTCTTCCAAAACTCGTATATCGTTATACTAGTAATATTACAAAATTTTCTATTGTGTTTCGGTTTAATCTTAGAACGATCAATTGACTTTACGAGTGCACGTTTGTTGAGAAACGACAATTAAATCCTAAAAAGTAGGATACTAACAACCTAATGCACTGAGTTATGTACTTCGAGAGACGAAAATTTACTCTTAAAGACAGTGAAATTTCTCACGCTTTTGTCGATAAATTTATTAATTCTTGTTGAATTTTATTTTTGTATACTTATTTAATTTTCTATTTAAATATAACATTTATCCCGTCAAATATTTTCCAACATTTTCCATCTCTCCCCATCTATTAGCAAGTCCATTTTTCCTCTCTACAATAGTTGCTTCCAGCCTCTCCTCCCTTTGGTGACAGATAAAGATGGTCTTCATTTTTATTTCTTGAAAAAAAAATAATTTCTATAATGCTAAGTAATATAGAAAAAATGTTTTTTTTAAAAAAAAAAATTTACTACATGACCCATGGGTTATCAACCGAAGGAGGGACAGCACGCTCGTGCTGTGTTCTTAAAGGGTATGGTTTTTAAATAATTTTTTATGATTTGATTCGTTCGTTAGGTAGAACTCGTCGAATTTATTAAATTTAAAAAAAATTCAGATTCATCCGATATCAGTAGCTAAGTGATTGGATATGATCTCTTAATATTGTTTTATAAATAAATAAATAAATAAAAATTATAATTTAAAATAAAATATTATTAAACAAATATTAATCAATCACTCGACGAGTCCTACATAGTGAACAAATCAGATCATAAAAATATATTTAAAAATTATACCCTTTAATCCATGGGCCATAAGATTATTTCCTTAAGTAAAATGTCGCGTTTAGTCTCTACTTTGTTTTTTTTTTTTTTTTGCTTTCTTTTATTGAAAATTTGTTTGTTTTTTCGTGACAGATAGAGATAGTCTTCATTTTTGTTTTGTCATTTATTAAATTCTGCAACTATAAGTTATGATCCGTGTTTTGAGGCACTTAATTATTTAATTGAATAAATTAATAATTTTAAGGCACTTAACAAAAAAATATAATTTTTATTAGTTTATTAATTTATAAAGGTAAAAAAGATAAAAAATAATAACAAAAATAAAGCTAAATTATTATTTTGTTGAATTAGTAAAATAAAAAGTAATATCAATTAAAATTTTTACATAAAAAATGAAATAAAACAAGAAAGAGAGCCAAAATTGTCTGGTTGAATTTTTAACATCCCTATAAATGTTTTATACATATATAAAAAGCGGCAATTTCTTCTCCTATCGCTCAATAAAAAAATTATAAATTTACTCTTCTATTATATTAATTATATTATACGCATACTATAATTATTGTTCAATATATTATAGTTTAATATTTATTTTTTACTTTGTTAGTATTTCAAAATAAGAAATTGCCTAATAAATATATTATTATTATTAATATTATTAACGTTCAATGACATTTGAGTTTAGAAAAAAAAAATCATAATTATGATGTTTTATTTTGACACGTTTTATTCTCATCTACTATTATTTTCTCCTTCTATCCTTTCTATAGTAAAATTATAAATTTACCCTTTTGTGTTGTTTTCTCCCCCTATTGTTCAATATATAGCAAACGCTGCAATTACATTTTTATAGCTTTATTCATAATAAATATATATTGATTATACATATTTAATTTTAGTACCTACATAAAGTATAGAAAAAACAGATACATATATGATTTTTCCAATTAAGTTTTTCATTTGTATTGACATTTTTTAACTAATCAATCTCAATATAATTAATCGTTACATATATATATATATATGTATATATATTTACTTTTTAAAATAACTTTTACAACATAATAACTAATTTTTAATTTTTTTGTTAATAAAATTTATGATATATTAAAATAGATACTAGTACATATAGAGAATAT
>JAOTRH010095851.1:0-16238 GCA_034768845.1 Heliamphora exappendiculata
ATGTAAAGAGAATCAACAATAAAGTAAACAAAGGAATAAGTAAGCAAGAAGAGGAACACCACGATTTTTACAAGGTTTGGCGCAACGGCCTACGTCATTGCCTCAAGCCAACCGCTATGAGTATTTTTATTACCTCTCATTCAATAGGCGGAGGAGCCTCTCTCTTTAGTCTAGGCGGAGTATCCTCTCTTGAGAATGTACTATTCTCAAGTCAACTCAATCCTTGTAAGCGGATTAGCCTATTTTGAGAAACGCCTTTTTCAAAAACAAATCAACAAAAGTAAATATAAAAGTGTACAAAGAACGCTCATTGGATGAGCAAATAAGTACAAATAATGAAGGCTCTAAACTCACTTCTCAAGAAATATAACAATGAAGCTCACAAGGAAATCTAATGATTTTTTTCACAAAGATATGAATAAAAAGCTCAAGACTTTAAAGCACAAAAGAGTTGTATATGAGAGAATGATTGAGAGGTTTTGAGTGAATGAAACAATAGCACAAGGCCTCTATTTATAGGCTCCAAAATCAAACTAGTCGTTTTCAGAAAAATTCAAATTTTAAGCTATTTGGTCGACTGAACTTCACTTCGGTCGACTGGACCTGAAGGTTCGATCGACTGGCCTGTTTTAGATCTAAAAATTTATTTTTGGTAGCCCATTCAGTCGACTGGATAATCACCTCAGTCGACTGGATCATTGAAAATCCAGATTTTATTTTTCTAAAAATATTTTGATCACTTTTTGATTTGGAAAATTATTTTTATGACTTTATTGAATTCCTATGAGCTTCAAAGAAATATTTAAGAGATAAAGTAAATGTACAAGAATCCTAACAAAAAAAATTTATTATATGTTCTTCAAGTCTTCACTATCTCGCTTCTTTGTATTTGTTCCACAAAAACTTGTCGCCAAAGAACTTGTTTTGAATTTTTGCGTCATGGCTTCCACTGTGTATCTTGAATTGCGCTAAGCATATGTTTCCTATTAAACAATCTTAATGTGCACAACTAGATAGATAGGTTTGTTATCATCAAAATCGGTTATTGAACCATTGTTAGGCCAACATGTATCAGTAATTGGCTAGCGAGACGTTGAGATGTTCCGTCTACGTGACGTGTGTGGTCAAGTGACTCATTGGGGCCAGGTGACTTTGTGGCTGTGATGCCGGATTGATTTTTGGTTGTGAGGAACCTTATCCGGGACGATGGCGTATCGCCTGGTGTTCCCTGAAGGTAAGAATTGTGGTTCGTGTCGGAGGAACGAATAGAGGATGAAGGTTTGAGGGTTTGCTGAGATGCATTCTTTGGTATTCTAGGTGAGTAAGTGAGCTTCTCTCTGGAGTCGAGTATTTGTGTCGTGGCTTGTGCATAGGCGTTGTGTCAGCTTCATGATGGCATTGTTAGCACCAACAGGGCAATGATGTAGTATCAAAGTTAGTGGACGTCTAGTGATCGTCAGAACTTAAGTATAGTTTATACGTGGAGTGTGTGACTTCGTGTAATTGATGTCAGTAAGAATGAAGGAGGTGGTAGTCTCTATGTCCTGTCATGGAATAGAGGATGTTTGAGATCAAGTACTGTGGTGGATTGGTCTCTTGCTTTGCGTTTGTCGTTGCAGTAATCTATGTTCGGCGAGAGTTCTGTGTTGGCGTTTGGCAGCGCGAGTTGGATCTCGATCCGGTGTTTCACGGATGTCACCTAGACTTACACGTGCAGAAAGTTTGTGTGGAGACCGAATCTTCAAGTCGTATTTTCCTCATGTGACAACAGGTTTGGGATTTCTGTTGCTGAGGCATTTTTGCTGTTCTGCAGTGTCGCTGGATTGCATCGGAGATTGTTGATGGTTGATGGGCTGTGTTTGGCTTGATATTCAGTGTTGAATTTTGGGGACGAAATTCTTTTAAGGGGGGAGAGTTGTGAGACCCGGGCCCTGATCCTAACCCGTTTTATTTCTTTTTGCGACGTTTCGACGTGTTGTTTATTATTTTTATAACAGCATCTTTATATGCGTTTATGCATAATTAAGTTTAAATATGCATGCGGGGTTGGTTCTTGGGGCTGTTAGGAGTTACGATGCGAATTTCAAAAACAAAAATAAAAAAAATAATTTCGACGCCTATAAATATCTAGCGTTAGATATTTTTCAAAAGATATTTTAAAAAATTACTCCCTAAGTTTTTTTCTTTTTCTCTCTACCTTCTCTCTAACTTCTCGGGGACCCAGAGCTCGATTTTTGACGAACCAACAGCCGATCCTTGTTATTGGCACGGTGGTCTACGCTTTCATCTAGACCGAATTTCATTTCAGCGAAACTCAATTTTGCACGTGGAATGGGGCATCGAGTTTTTGACTCACCGAGGTAGGATCCTAAACTGTGTAGTTGTTAAAGGGTGTTACGTGTAATCTTATGCATCTTTACCGTTTCAAATGCGTGAAAAATTGGTTTATGTTCGATAAATCGGGTTTTTAGTTTAAAACCATTTTTCGTCATTTTGGTTGGATGAAATCAAGTTTTGAGAGTTCTTTTAGAGGCTTTGAGATTGTTTTGGGTTTGGTTATGCTCGTGGGTATCAAAATAGGTGTTTGGAGGCTTTGATTTTGAGTTTATAGATGTTTTGAAAGTTGGAAAACTTTTTTTGGGCTTAAAACTCGAAACAGGGGCAGTCTGGAGCGTCTGTGCACGCTGACGGGCGCTCAAGCTCCCAGCAGGCGCTTAGCGAGCGCTGCATTCTGGTGGTGAGGCGCTCAAGCTCCTAGCGAGCGCTCAGCGAGCACTGTGTTCGTAGGGCCATTTTTGGGCCATATTCTTTTGATCATATCTCCCTCATCCGAACTCAGGATTGGGTCATTTTTGTGTTCAAATTGATGCCCCGGAAGTCTTCTTTCCAATGATACCTCTCTCACAATAAAATTTGTTTTTTAGAAAAAGTTATGACCAAAAGAGTGAAGGTATGTCAGAATTTCTTAATCGTTTTTCAACCATTTTTGGCCGAATGTTTTGGGAAAGCTTATTTTTCATCCTTAGGGAAACTTTTTATCAAATTTCATGTTCCTAGGGAGTTTTTTTGTGGGTGTTTCATGTGACCCAAGTGTTGGGACGTGACAGTGACGGTTAGCTAGTTACGCTACGTGCAGTTATATGCTTTTTCACTGGTTGAAATTCTTATATATCATGTTTTATGTTCAAACCTTGTTTACGCGAATAAAAGCATGTTTTGCACTGTTCTTAGTTTATTACATGATATTGAACTTGTAGATGCTGGGTTTTCAAAGGGTGTTCTTGAAAATGGTGAAAATGATAGTTTTGTGAAAAATCTCGACAAACTATGTTTTGGAGGTTTGGACCTAACCCTTGGGGTTGAGTCTCAGTTTTGGAAACTTTTTGTTAAAAATGGAAAAAATATTTTAAAAATATTTTGTTTGATCTCCATGTTGATGGATAGATCTTTATATATGTTTAATGTATAAATGTGAAAACGTTTTGATTTTGTGAAATGATGCTCTAGATGTACCGAAATAGTGGGTATTTGGCACGAGTTGCCTTCGGTGTAAGTTTGGAAACGTGCGCAGAATTGGTGCTTTGTACCTTCGGGCTAGTTCCCGTAAATTAAGCGAGTAGGTTCTTTGTACACTCGGGTTTCAGGCCTGTAAATTAAGCTTTTACGTTATGGTGGCTTTATATAGAACTTGTATTTACCTAACCAGTTCTACGATGTGTAGAGATTGGGTAAATGGGCAGGAGTCTATAGTTACTACCTTTGTCCCCTCGTAACAGAGTTGGTACATAGGAATCATTTTATCTTTTCTCCTCGGTGGTGTGGCCCAAGTGGAGCATACAGTTTTATTATTGATTATATTATTTTCCTCGGCTGTGTGTGTTCCGAGTGAAAAATATCTTTTCTCTTTCCTTAGTGTGTGATCCAGGTGGAAAATAACGTTTTGGTTACTATTTTTCTTTAACTGTGAAAACGTTATTTGCATTATTGATATGCATGGTTTTGAGGATGGAAATGTGGAATTTTATGAATTAAAACCGTTTCGAGACTCGCGTCAACCTGATGGAAAAACTTGTGGTTTTGGGTTGAAAAAATCTTTTTGGCTCCTGTGGTTGAGCCAGTATGCTCATAATTGCATAACCTGCTTTACAGCTTTTTAGTCTGTTCTTATTGGGCTTCAGGTCACGGTGTGGGATTTTGCTGTAAAATCTTTTTCAGGTAAGCATGGTCCTGTAGGTAGACTCGGTGGTAGCCGGAGGTGGCTGATGAAAAGACCTTTGTTTTGTCTGGATAGGTAGTTTATACCTTTTTATATCTTTCATGTTGGTTTTAACATGTTGTAAAGCATATGTAAATTCTTATGAGTGTATGCATATTTTATGCTTTTGAGAGAACCTTGGGTTAGTTGTTGTGGTTTTTCGCATGACCCAGAGTTTGGGGCGTGACATAAGCATGGTCCTCCCTCTCAACACTTGCTCTTTCGTGTCAAGAATCTTCACAGGTCGTTCCTCATCCACCTGTAGCTCAATCCAATCTAGAACATGTGATGGCTCGGGCTCATACTTCCTAAGCATAGAAATGTGAAACATGTTGTGCACATATGCCAACTGGGGTGGTAAAGCCAGACGATATGTTACTTCCCCAATCTTATCCAGAATCTCAAATGGTCCAATCAAACGCGGTAATAGTTTTTCGCTTCGGCTAAACCTCATCAAACCTCTACATAGTGAGACTTTCAGAAACACATGGTCCCCCACTACAAGCTCCAACGATCTCCTCCTCTGATCTGCATAACTCTTCTAGCTACTCTGAGCTGTCACCAGACATTGGCGAATTACAGCGATCTTCTCTGTTGTCTCCCGCACCAAGTCGGGTCCCAAAACTGTAGTCTCCCCCCACATCTGTCTAACACACGGGTGACCTACACGGCCTACCATACAAAGTCTCATACGGTGCCATCCCAATACTAGACTGATAACTGTTGTTGTATGTAAACTTTGCCAATACTGGACTAATGATGGCATGATTTTTTATATATTTCAACTTTCTGTCACAAACTTTGAACTATCATAACTAATTGTAGAAAAATGATCTAAGTGTGATCTTTATGTCCACATCTAGATGTTTAAGTTATATGTCATACAAAATTAGTTTGAAGTGATTTTATTTGGTAAAACTCAAGATACACTATTTTTACTAAATAGTATCAGATTCTGACCACTCTGGATTGCAGACATAAAAACCCAAAGTTAGAGTGAGAACCGAGCTTAGGTCAAAACATGAAACTTGTAGATAACATGGTTATCTTACTGTCCACAACAAATAAGTCTTAAAAATGGAAGTCTTGATAGGTCAAAACCCTCCCCAAAGTCACTGTTGAGAATTTGTAACTGATAGAGCTCTCTGTCACATGTTTTTGTAAGACCCAAAACCTATATTTTTAATGGCCAAATCCAAAAGTGGTTTTCATGAAATATGTAGCTAACATATTAAACTATTTACTAATAAAAAAGAAGCCCTAGATACCCTCGAATGGTCCCCCAAAAGCTTTATGCATTCTCTGTTGAAATAAGGTTATGCTGAACATTTAATTGCTGACTGAACCCATTTTATAAAATTGCCAAAATCATCAACTTGTTACAAACAATTAATCTTAGCACAAAACATTAAATTTGTATGGAACACCTTAAACTAGAACATACCCAAACATCAGACCCATAGGCCTTGATTTAATGCCCCACAATCGAGGCCAATAGAGACCCAAATTTTGTACTTTTCTCTATAAAGTGCTAAATAGTTTTCTCTTAATTGATATAAATGACCCATTTGCCCTAGGATCTGCCCTTAGTATTAAACATGAAAGTTCTAGGAAATATTTTTATCTAATTGGTGTCCAAAAATCAAATCTTAACTCTATTCCTAGGTACTCCAAAACACTGTTATGCTTTTTAATTTGACACTTGAATATTTACCTTAATTTTGCTAAGTGCATGTTATGTTGTGGGACTTAAAATATAGGTCTTAATTAAATTGTGTTGGATGATTTATGTATGAAAATAATTATTTGACGATTACAATCTATACCGTTAAGTTAAATCCATGTCTTATGAATTATAGTATGTACTTCATATACTTGTACTCCATGCTTTAATGAGTTATACCATGAGCTATACCTTGCTTAGATACCATGCTATATATAGTTGTACATGAGATGCATGTTGCACATTATAGGCATTGTCGCATTTGCATTTCGGCATATTGGAGTCCTTTTCGTATCTACCGTTGTGGGTTGGGTTATATTGAAATTGTTCTTTTCTCGGCTCCTAGTCTACGGCCCCCTGGTAGCCATTTTTCTATAATGTTTTTGGGATATATTCCCTATGAGCACCTTGTGTGTGTCTCCGGTGTTCAAAAAGAAAAATTTGTTATTTATGAATACTGTTGGGCACCATGGGTTCGTCACCAGCACTCTACTTTTGGTAATTTAGACTTTGGGTTGATGGCAAGTGAGTATCCTAGTTTTCATGTCGGTAAACCTATAAAGTCTCATCACGGTAATGATAATAAGTCCCTGAGGTGACAATAACATCAAGTCCCATCACAGCAATGACAATAAGTACCTGAGGCGGCAATGACAATAAATCTCTAAGGTAGCTATGATAATAAGTCTATGCAAGTAATAGAAATAAGTCCTAAAGTGGAACTCCTATGTTTAATTCTGGATACAAGTCGGGTTGGGCACTTGCATCGCATTCATTTGCATCACGCACCTGTATACTTGTTTTTATATATAATTGGTTGGCCGTAATTGTCAAATTTGTCTGTCTCCTTGACTTTAATTTGTATTAGGTATTATATGATATGCATTGTAGAATATTTTGTTGTGAGTTTGGTTAGAAGGTTTAGAGAGTTTACTTTTGGGTTTTGGCTCTTGGCATTCGTGCCATAGGCGAGTATGATGAGTTCTTTGAGAAAGTCGCCCTCGAAGAAGAAGACGGAACTGAAGAATAGAATGAGTGGCAGGAGCTAGTGGACCCAGACAATGATAGCTAAAGAATTGTGTTTTTACCTTTTGTTCTTTTTGTTCTGTTTTCACGTGCTCATTGTAAGATTTTGTTAATCTATTGCGAAACTGTAAATGTTATGTATTTTTGATCAGTTCAAAACTCTTAATGATGTAATATTTATGATATCTAAATATGAAAGAATGGCTAGAATATCCTCCTTATCTATACTTATGTATGTCCCAACGTGTTCAGAGGTCGGGGCATCACATAGAACCTTGGTATTCATGTCTAAAATACAAGAATGCAAAGAAATGGAAGAAAACGTTGACATATCATAAGTAGAAGACTTGAACATATAAGGACCTAATTTTTGAATACCTTAATGTTTCTGCCCCAATCTTTGGAACTCCATAACTCATTATAAAAAATTGATTTAAGCATGTTCTTTATGTACAAATTTAGGTTTTTGCGTTATCTTTCATCCAAAGTTTGTTTCAACTCATTTGAGTAAGTAGAACTTGACATATTACAATTCTACCAAGGTGTGTCATTTTTAGACCAGTCGACAATACCGACCTAAAAACCCTAGTTTACAATGAGATCCGAGTTTTCGCCAGAAGATAAAGGTTGTAGATAACATGGATATATAACTACCCACCAAAAAGGAGCCCACAATATTGAGGTTTGATAGGTCAAAACCCCTTTAAAACTCTCTGTTGTCGTTCAGCCATTGAAGGACACTTTTGTCACATATTTTTGTATAGGCAAAAATACCTATTTTTAGTGACCTACTTCAAAAGTGATCTATATGATTATTGTAGGTAATATATTAAACTACTTTTTGTCCAAAATTCAGACCTAGATATCTCAGAAAAATCTCTCAAACTTGTTTCCAACTCTTTGTAAAAAATCAGTTCTACTGAGGGTTTGGCGGCTGACAGAACCTATTATACAAAATGGCTTATATCTTTAACTTGTTTCAAACAACCTCCCAGAGCACCCTTCATATGACTTGTAGGGGAATTTTTAACTAGAACATATCTAAAAATTGGCTCACTTAGACTTAATTTGATGCCCCAAAACCGAGACCAACAGAGGCGTATTTTTGGTAAAATTTTGAGAAAATTGCTGAATTGTTTTCGATTAGAATGTTTTATTTACCCATTTTCCTTACATTTTGGCCTTAGTGTTAAACATAAGAATCGTAAGAAATATATTTATCTAGTTGGTGTTTAAAAATCATCACTTGATTCTAAGTCTAGCTATCCAAAAACCCTACCGACCCTTTAAATTTAATACTTGAACTTGGCCTTTAAAGTTGCTATGTGTATGTTTGAGTATCTTATTGTCGTGAGACCCGAGTTTTTGTTTTGATTGATTTGAATTAGTTGATTAGTGTTTTTAAGTCAATGTACGATGATTAGAACTCATACCATCAAGTTTGAATTGTATCTTGAGAATTGTAACTTGCGCCTCACATTGTTGTACTTATACTTAGTGAGTTGAACCATGAACTTTGCCATGCTAGTTGATGCCATGCCATAAATAGTTGTACTTGAGATCTATATTGTACATCACGGACATTGTCACTTGCATCCTAGCATATTGGAGTCCATCTATGTAAACCGTTGTTCGGATGGCTTATGTTGAATTGTCCTCTTTGGTTCTAAGTCTAGGGCTTCACTAGTTGTGATTTTTTTGTAAATATTTTGGGATGTATTCCCCTTTTACACCCTGGGTGTGTCCCGGTGTTACAAATTTGGTTTATACACCCTGGGTGCGTCCCTGGTGTTTGAAATGGTTTATTATGGATATTATTGGGCACTGTGGGTTCGTCGCTAGCATTTTGGTTTTTATGGCTCTTTAATTTATTTGCTCCTTGAGTTATGGTTATATTATGGATGTGGTATCGACACAAGAAAATTGGGTAATGCCGGATGAAACCTAATTCGGCGGACCTAATCCCACTGAGGTGGTAATTTCAGAGAGAGCCCAATTATGGCGGACCTAAACCCCATTACTATGGTGTTTTCAAGGGTAATTCGGACAGAGCCCGATAGTGGCAGTCCTAAACCACTCATCTTGATATTCTGAATAATGTGAAGTGTCTCTTGAAATTTCTATTTGTTGCTTAGACTTTGGGTTGACACCAGTGGAGGCATCAGAAATCTTAAGGTGGGACAAACCACTAATTATATGATTGATTGACTATTGAATTTTATTACCCCGGAGAATGGCGCGGACCCCACACCATTGCTATTAAGTAAAACAGCTGAGGATTGAAGCCTATGTGAGCATTTACTATTCGCAACGAGGCGCGCTGATGGCTTTGGTGATCAATTACCCATGAAAGTCTACTATGGTAATTCCCGGTGTGGAATTCCTGTTATAATCTACGTGTATGATGGGTTGGGCATTTGCAATGCATACACGGCATCTCATACTCGCATGTTTATTGACTTGTCTTCTACCCTGTTATAAATTTATCTGTCTTCTTGACTTTAAAGTGTGCTTAAGTGTTACTTGGCATGCGTTGTGGTAAATTTTGTGCTATGAGATTGGTTGGAAGGTTTAGAGTATTTTTCTACTAGGTTTTGGCTCATGACATTCGTGCCACGGGTGAGGAGGAGTACTCAAAAGAAGTTATCCCAAAAGGAGAAAAAGAACTCGAAGAATAAGGTGAGCTCCTAGTGCATGTGGACCCCACTAACGCATTCTGAGGATTCAAGACCTCTATTTTTGCTCTTTTGTTCAGTTTTCCTGTAACTCTTGTAATATTTTGAAAATCCTTGGTGAAATTGTAATCGTTATGTACTTTTAATCAGTTCAAATTACTTTATGATGTAATTTTTAAAGTATGTAAACATGAATGAATGGCTAGAATATTCCTTTATTTATATTTATGTATGTCCCGACGTGCCCGGAGGACGGGGTGTCACATTACCTCTTTTTTCTCTTTTCAAATTTGGCTGATAGAGAAGGTAAATTTTTTGCAAAAACTGGCTTCGGACGAGCACAACGCTGCTGCCTTTGTTTATCGTCCTTTTTACCCGATATATAATATCGAGGCAGCTTAGAGATAGTATCTTTCTTCGCTGATTGGAGGAGACATCACTTGGCAATGCTCCTGGTGGCGGATCTCTTTTATGACTTTAACCTGTATGGACTATCTAGATGTCTTGCTTATTGGTCTACAGTTGTCCACCTTCTACTATCCACACCGAATCATAAGGTAGTTTGGTCAAGGTCAGATCATATTTGACGGCATACGAGGTCGTATGTATTCATCTTCCCTTCAAGCCTCACTTTTGGCATGGTATCAAGAGGCTTAGTCATCTCGTTTACTGATGAAGATGCAGGAGTTGCCCCACATTAAGCACCGCGAGGAGTACAAGGCCTTGATGGTTTTAAAAAAAAGAGAATAAACAAAGAAGAGGGAGAAGAACAAGTAGCAAAGAGAAGGAAGATCTGAGAGATCTATTTTGCTTTTAGAATTTTGTAGCTTTCTTCTTTATTTAGAGTTTGAAACTTGCGTGCCCACCCTTTATTCCCAAAATCTTGTAATCGCAGCTGAAGTAATGAAAATCCCACGTTTATCTATAAAGGGTTCCCAATTATTTAAAAATTTTCTATTCTTACAATTCAACAACTTTATTATCAAAATTCAAAGATAAATTTGCATTGATCATTACTTGGATTCAAAGATGGGTAAAACAAAGAAGGTGGTTGGACTTTTTAAAAAAAGCTGTCTACGTATCCTAAAAAGTAGAATTAGGCTATAACGTAGTTCGAGCTCGGTTCACTCTCAGGTCTAAACACCCTCATTTTATGATTCCCTAGCTTTTGCCAAGATTACCCTTTCGGGTTTTTAGCCTTGCAGGCTACTCTAACTTTTGCCTAGGCTGACTTTTTTATCTTCAACCCGGTGAGCTTTTTTATTTATTTATTTTTCTCTCAAGGGTAGTACTTTTTGAGCTGGTCTAAGTTGAATGGATTGGACAATGCGTTTCCATCTAAATCCATAATGATTACAGTACCACCGGTCATAATGGTTTTGGTTAGATACGGTCCGACCCAATTTGGCTTGAACTTGCCCATTGGATAAAAAACAAAAGCCTTGATTTTCTTAAGAACCAAGTCACATTCTCTTAGATCCCGGGTCTCGACTTTTTTTTTTGGTTGAACGCTTTGGCTATCCTCCTTTGATACTCGTGTATATGGAATAGAGTTTGTAGTCTTCTTTCCTCGAATAAGAGAAGCTCTTCCATCCGATTCCTCTGCCATTCTTCTATGGATTGAGCCGCATATTATACTATCTGATCCTTTCGATGAATTTCTACAGCGCTATGATATGGCCGTCTCAATCTTTGGACTAAACAATTATGTCGCCCATATAAATCTCAACTTCCTTACGTATCATATCATACAATAAGGTAGTGGCAGCCCTATAATAGGTTGTCCCTAGATTCTTTAAAATGAATGGAATCACGTGATAGCAATAGGTGCCCCATGGTGTAGTGAATATCATTTTTTCTGTCTTTAGGGTCCATTAGAATCTGATTGTATCCAAAGAAGCCGTTCATGAATGTTAATAGAGCATGTCCCGCTGTACTGTCCACCAAAACAATAATGTGTTGTAATGCGATGTCGTCCTTAAGACTGGCCTTATTGAGATCCTGAAGTCGACACAGACTCTGATCCGTCCATCCTTCTTCAAGACTGGCACAATGTTAGCCACCCATTTTGGATACTCGGTTACCATAAGGAACTCGTCGTTGATTCGCTTGGTGATTTCTTCCTTGATCTTTAGCGCCTATTCTAGCCGTATCCTTCTCAATTTTTGGTTAACCAGTTTGACATCGAGGTACAAGAGGATGTAGTGTTGAATGATATTGGGATCAATTCCAAGTATATCCTCGTATGATCATGCAAAAATAATTTTGAATTCTTTTAATAAAGTCAATAATTGTTCACGTTCAACTGTAAATAAAGAAGAGCTAATTTGGACAATTTATGGGTTAATTTCATTACCCAAATTTATTGACAAAGTTTCTTCAATTATTGGTTGGATATGCATTTTTTCTTCTCTTTTTATTAAAACTTTTAATTCTTCGGGGATATTCCCTTTGTATTTAAAATCATCAGAAAGCGTACAAAATAAATCAAGCAAAGTAGAATAATCAGAACCTTCATTTATTTCATTGATATCAAAGAGAGCAGGGATTACAAAATTAAAAGCAAAAGAAGAGGGTGCACAGACAAACATGCCCTCGAACTCGATATCCAACTGATCAGAACAAAGAAAAAACTTATAAAACTCAAATTCTGACGCGAGACTTGAATCATACAAATTATAAGAATCTAAAAACCAGCTGTGACATTCGATTTTGGGACTGCAGATGGTGGTGGGATGATCTTATTGTCAATGAGATCCTGAATTTCATAGTGGAGTCTCAGACAGTTATCGGTTGGATGTACATGGATCTTATGGTATGAGAAATATTGGGAGAGATTGTAGCGTGGTGGTAAAGGATTAGAAGGCAGCATTAGATCAAGAAGCTTTATCAGCCCTTTCTCGACAAGTCGATTCAGGGCCGTGGTTAGAGAGATATTAAGGTGAGTGAAAACTCTCCTTGGCATTTTCGGCTGCGACAGTTGGTAGTCTCTGGGAGGAGGTGGTGAAGGTGAAAATTTTGGTCGATCTGATTGGGGGTTTAGCAAATTCACCTTGTTAGAGCGAGATGCGGGATTAGTGAAAGAGGTGGGCTAGTTTTGGTAATTGGATGGGTAAGGTCTTCTCAACTTTTAGCTTGGCTCGGCCTCATCGATATCACCAGATTAGATTGCATCTTCTATTCGAACCCCAGCATCAAACAAGTGCTCGAATGTGAAGAGCGGTTGTGTGATCAGATAACACTTCAATGGGGACTGCTAAAGATTCTTAAATACAATCCTCACATGTTCCATTTCTATTGGTCGGTTTGTTATTTTAGCCGCTCTTTTCCCTCCACCTAGTTAGAAAATCCATAAATGACTCTCTGCTTTCTTGATGAGTAGTCCCTAGCTCCCGAGTGGTTACATCTAACTGGATGTTATAACTATATTGACTGATGAGCGCGGTGGCAATGTCTTCCTACGTCTTGGTCTTTGCAACATCCCGAGAGAGAAACCATTTTTGAGCTGCCTTAGAGATTGACCGGTGGAATAACTGAGCCTTCAACTGGTCATCGATACTCATGGGAGCAAGGGTATCAACATAAATTCTTAAATGTATCCTGGGGTCTCCATTCTTGTCGAACTTCTCCATATTCGGCATCTTGAACTTTTCCAACAGCTTGGCGTCTGGGAACAAACATAGTCCCTCCACATCTAGCATGTATTCTTTGACCCCTTTCGCCTTCCTTAGAACCTTCTCCATCCTCTCAATCTTATCTGCCAGCACAGATTCCTTGGATTAAGCAATATTTTCTTCCTCCACCACAGCCTGATAGAGGACGCGAGGCAGTGTAGCAACTTGTGGTCCATCAGAACCCTAACTATCATTCCAGAAATCTTCTGCATTCTCGTTTGGATCATCTTCCTACTTGTTTACCCCTGGCAAGCGAGCTTGGATTGCCTGAACCTAATCCTAACACTGGTTCTAAACTTGTGCCTACTGTTCGACTGCCGTCTATATCTCAGTAATTACCCTCATCAGGGCTGTCAAATTCACTTCCTTTTTTGCCATTTCTAATGGTTCTGCGATCTGTTCAAATACTCTGAAAAGTTTTCCTGTAGCCAACCTGGCCCAAACATGCACTGGATGTAGTTGTTCCTACTCAATGATCTAAAATCAAAACAATCTTGAAAACCCAAGAGGAGAGAAGCAAGCATCATAAACTTCTTGGACAGATCCTCGATAACAAATGCCAGAACAACTGACTGCGAGCAGCAAAATGGAAGAATGCCCCGGCCAGGTCCAGACTAACAGAAAACTAAAAAGCATCCAAATACCCTAAAAGAGAAACCCAAAAATTGTACTAACACTAAACAAAGGAACACTCGGGATAAAGGTTTAACCAAATGTTCTACAGAAGAAACCAGACAGAATTCCGAGAGGAAAATAGATCTAAAGCAAATGGAACATTAAGCCAAAACATAGACAAGAGTCCGAGAGAGGAAGCAAGCCTAAACAAAATCAAAGGTGCTAAGTTGACACCTCGGGTAGAGCCCCCGAGAGAGAGAAAGGTATCCTAAGCTAAAAACAAGGGCCTTAGGCAAAGCCCCTAAAAGAAAATTGAGATCCTAAAACAAACTAAGGTTAAGACCAAAACCCAAGTAAGAACCCGAGAGGAAAACCATTCTAAAACAAACAAAGGCCGGAAGCAAACCCAGGCTGAACCCCAGGAGAGAAACTATCTTAAACCAAGAAAATAAGAAAAGGTCTTAAACAGATATAAACAAAACATCCAATTAAATAAAAAATACATAATCCCACTGATTTAGTAACTAATTGGGGGTTGTAAGCTACTATATGTAGAAAAGGCTGGTTTGGTCAACACTCTGGGTACCTTCTAAATAGAGTCAAGAATATACCTGCAATGCTAGGTGTGGTGCAGGACATAGTCTAACGATACGCAATAACTTTTTTGTTGCACCTAAAGGAGCGTGCGGCCAGAAGGTTTGCCACCTCCCCGACATAGCCCCGAGATAATAAACTGACTAGGGTATCAGGTCGACAAAGTAGGGGCTAAGAATAATGCAAAATGCATGCGAGAATGCAAATGAGAAAGTCAAATTAAGAACTAATGGTGTTTTTGTGATGCCCCATCTTTTGGACACGTCGAGACATACATAATTATAATTAAGAAAAATATTTTGGCAATTTATTCATAGTTACATATAATAAGTACTACATCATTAAATGTTTAGAGCTGTTCCAAATACATAGCATTTACAGTTTCACAAAAGATTTAACAAAAATTACAATGCGCCCAAGGAAACTGAACAAAAAGAACAAAAGGGGTTAACTTTAAATTCTTCAACTTGCATTACAGGGTTGACTTGTTGGAGCGAAAAAAATTTTGAACCGACGCCGTGACCGAAAAAAATGACGTATGTGTTTTTCATGAAAAACGAGAACTATATTAATCTTAGTAGTATGATACCTTTATGAAACTTGTTGAAAAGTTTCAAGAAATTTCGAATACGTTGAAGACGACCTTGCAATCTTTCCACGTATGTCCCGTACGCACTACGATGATCACGGTGTGTGGGCACCGATTCCGATCGAAGAGTTCTCCTTCTTTTGGTTTCTTCTCACACACTTCTCTCTAAGAATGAAAAATTAATTACCAAAAAGAGAGAGGGGGCGACGGCTTTGGTGAGGGGATTAGGGTTTTGGGTTTTATATATATCAAGCCTCATTTTGATATATTTCTCCATATATCAAAGATAATGTTAAGTATATATATTCTCTTTCCTAAAAATAAGCAAGAGATATATATCTTCCATAAAACCAAATTCCCACCCCCTTATTAGGGCCGGCCACCTGGGGAGTAATCCCAAGGTGTGCTAAAAATAAAAAACGTCCCTCATTATTTAATTTAATTCCTGAATGTTCCTGACGGTAAAATCGGCATTCTAATTAAATTAAATAATAACTGAAACTAATAAGAAAAATATCATTGTGTGTAGTGGGCTACGTGAGGGATCACGAGAAAGAATAGGACTTGGGCTAACCGTACGAAAAATCGAATATCCCTAACTCTGTCTCCGAGTTAGATCCTTTTTCGTACGAGCCAGAACTTATTCTACTAAAGGTCTTGACTAAACTCCCAGCCCTAACTCAAATTATGTCTTGAGTTTTCAATTATCAAATGCACTCAATTCTCTCCACGTTTAAGATATGAATTCCCGATAAATAAATTAGGTTACTGATAACTCGATTTAATTATCCTCTTTTCCTCGCAACCGCACTGCTTAACCTTTTGATATGCCAGATCCGAAGATCCACTATACAGGTTTAGCATAATCAAACCTATAAGCAAAGCACACGAGGGAGAACTCCTCACCCTTAATTGGACGTGGTTTCTGTCAGCTAATTATCAATCATCGGACAAATAATGCAAGTACCCAACTCATCGGTATTGCTGATCTCATTGAGAAAATCTCAACCATTGATGACTCAAAGTACTATACATTATCTGAACACAATTAATCAATCACTTCGGGATTAAGAGTTCGTGCAATACA
>JAOTRH010095872.1:0-16238 GCA_034768845.1 Heliamphora exappendiculata
ATGTGGGGTTATCTTCTCGAATTCAAAGGCAAGCATGTCTTCCGACAGCTCTGGGCAGCAAGCTTAATATTCTTGGCTGCAAATACTGGTGTCCTGATCAGAATCATCCTCCACCACAGATTCTCTCCATTGTTCAAGCAGTTCGGGCATGCAAGTTCGAAGAGAACAACGAAACACGAGTGAGGGTATGGGCTCCAATCACTTTGTTTCACTCACCCATTCTGTCATTTTGGCACTTGAAATCAACTGAAATCTCAAATTCGGTTATTGTGGACCAAGTTTCTCTCTTTCTTATGCATTGTGATCAATAGGATCGGGTTCTTGCATCTATTCCTGTGAGATCCTATTCAGAGAACAACTAAATATGGGTAAACCAACTTGAGTTTTGGAGCTGCAATAGTGCCTTGGATGCCCCTCGAAGTTATGAGCTTTTGTAAATTTTCAGATTGTTTAACTCCAAATTGCATTTTGCAATTGGTGCTCGATTGTTTTCCTTCTTTTTTTTGTGAGCCAAAATTATTAATTTTATGAGTCGAAAACATTGTTATGGAAAGGTTTTCTTTCCCATAGACAATGAGGCATTCTCAGAAATAAAGGGAGGGAAGTGGGAAATGGCTGGCTATTCTTTCAATGGCAATGTTTTTTAGCTTTCTATGGTGATGACATCATGAAACTTGAGGCCTCTGTACCTTTTCAAAATTTTGATTTATTTCTGTCTTCTATTATATTAATTGTCATTGTTTTTTTAAAGTTAAAGAGAGAGTGGCAATTTTTGATCAATGGACTTGGGGTGATGTAAACTTGGAGGTTTGAGATTGGAGGATCGAGGTTCGAGGATGAGCAAATATTTTTTTTCGTTATTATGTGCTTGTGGGTGGGGTGTACTTCAGAGTTGGTGGGATTAATCTGGCAAAAAATGACTAAAATTCTCATAACTTGGAAAAAAAAAACCCTTTATATTCCTGACCATTTGTTTATGGTTGTTCTGTGTGCGCTTGTGAACCCAAAATTGAATGGGTAAATTTGGTTAACCTTGATTAATTAAATAATTTGAACCTATCTTAAAAAATCATTCCGTTCACTAGGTTTTTGGGAGAGCAATCTGTATTCAACGTCATTATTTTTAATTTAAACTTGAACAAAAAAGGATTGGAAGGGCTAACACTTGTAGTTGTTTTATTTTAAATTAATAAATATAATTTTTTCTACTTAAAATTATAAATTTATAATCCTACCGAATACTTGTATGTTCTAATTAAAGTTATAATTATTTTTCTAACTATAGTTTATAAATTGATAAGATTTGTAATTTTATATTTTAAAGTATTTTAGAAAAAAATGTAGAAAGTGGCATTTTTTAAAATTTATGCAAACAGTTATATATAAGTGGGAAATTATGTGAAAAGTAAGAAGTTATGGACAATTTAATGGCCGTTTGGTGACGCTTACAGTTTTTTTTTTTTTTTTTTCACGAAAAATAAAAAATATGTTTTTATTTATATTTATAAAAAAATAAAAATAAAAACATGTTTGGTAACATGAATATTTAAAAAGTGGTAATTGGAGGTTACAAATGAATCTAATCAAAATTTATTTACAAAACAAGTAAAAACACATATTTTCTGTTTATTAAAATTTTATTAATTTTAAAAATTATTTACAGTTTTTTGAAAACAAAAATAATTGCCAAATATATTTTCGTTTACAGTTTACGAAAAATTTAAAAACAAAAATAACAAATATAAAATATAAAACATAAACGTTACCAAACGGCACCTTAGTAGGTGCAAAACCCGGTCTCTAAACAATGATGGTGTAGAGTCGTTGCACTAGGTGTTTAGATTTATAGAATAAAAATATTCTTTAAAAAAATTTAATAAATAAATTATAACTATTGATTGAGCGTGCAGATAAAAAAAACCTTTGGAGGTAGAATAACATTTGAATGTGTCATTTAATACATGTCACATCAATCAAGCTAATTTTTTATATAGATTTTATATTTATATATTTATCATTTTATTGATAAAATAATAATTTGTATTTACTCTCTATACACTAATAAAAAATAAATAATATGATGTGGTTTCAACAAGTTTAGTTTAAACCTACATGTTTAACAATTATTGCGTTGAGTATATGTAAAAATTACCGTGTTAAATTGGACACATGTTTCTTCTTTTTAAACCCACCATAGAGGATTTGGGAAGTGAAATTCAATCAGAATTGTTAATTATATTGAAATAGTTGAATAAGAAATTCTTTAAAAAAATCAAGTTATTCGAACATTATTAATAATATGATCGAAATATATTTATTTGACAATTTATTCTCAAAATATTATAAACTAATTAATTTTTTTCAAAACAAACATGTTCTAATCACATAGATAATGATGTTCAATTGAATTGATTTTTAATAAAAAAAATATCTAATTAACAATTTCAACATAATAAACGAGTGGGAATTTAAATTAGAGGTGGGAAGGGTGAATTTAGGAAGGTGGAAATTGAGAAAGAGAAAAATGAGAGAGAACATGGGTCATTGTTTGGGAGTATTTTTTTAAAACCTTTTTGGATAGTTGGAAATTGCCAATAGTAGAATAATAAAATTGTTGACGGAGTTTTTTTGATAAACTAAAAAGTGAGATAAGTTTCATCATATTCAAGCGTTTCTTAATTATAAAGAAAATGATTAAAACATTGAATTTTAATAGTAAAAATTACGAAAATTATGTGGTAATCATTTTTTGCATTGAAATTCACAAATAAATAGTTAAAATTTAATTTTTATAATTAATTTATAATTTAATCTTGTGTACATAATACTATTGTTGTTATAATAGTATTTACCGTCACCAAATATTTTTAAAGAGAGAATATTTCGAATCGGTCCGTCTGGGTAAATAATTTATTTATTTATTTATTTATTGCAAAATAAACAAAAGCTGAAATAAGTAAATTTGTTTGGTTATTTTGATTTTTAAGTAACTTATTTGTTTATTTATTTATTTTTATTTATTTAATTTATTTTTACTTATTTATTTAACTAAGTAATAATATTTAACTTAAATTTTACTTAAAAATTATTTATTTAATTTATTAACTTATTTATTTATTTAACAAATTAAACAAAATTATTTATTTAATTACTTATAAACTAAATAAGTGAACAAATAAATTACCCAGGCAATCTCTGCTCCATCGGCACAAATAGTGAAGGAAACAGATATTGGAATTCGAAGGATGATACATTTCTTCTCTCATTTGAATTTGACTTTTGAACTGCCTCTTTTTTTCTCGACTTTTTTTCTCTTTCAAGACAACGTCGCAATCAGATTGGACTTCTTTTTCAAAATCATTGTTAAATGAGCTATGATTACCTTTTTCACCTTTAATCTTTGCTCATGATCTTGTAAATCTCTTAAGATTTAATTTATTATTATGAAGTCCAAGTCTTTTGAATCTTTAGTAGATAATATGCTTAAATTTGAATTATAAAAAATAAAAAAAAAAATTTACCACATAAACATCTTACAAATTCTCACTATATTTTTTCATTTAATTCATAACAATTAATACTATTAAAAAATAATTCAAAATAAACTCAAATTCTTTCGCACGGAGAGCTCAAACTCTCCTCTTAAGTATCTGAAGACGACCTTTCTTTCTTTTATCAATTCATTTATGAAAATTTTGGAAATTTTCTTATATTTCTTTAGTGGTAGTTATGTATTAGCCACTTTTTCAAAAATAGAATCATTCAAAAAACCATGTTAATCCTTCTTTTTTGAATTTTTTACAAGGCATTTTTTTTTATTAGAATTCAAAGTAGACTCATTTTGTGAATCTACATAACTTTTCTCTGCAAATCATCTACCATACATTTTGAGATCCAAGCAAAGCCTTCAAGCAAAACTTTCATTCGAATTACTAAATTGTCAAAGTAGTCTTTGGTAAGCCTATGAAATTAAAGTCCTGCCAAACTAGTTGCCATTTGTTACTATAGGCAACTTGGTTTTGCTATTACTTTGTCATAATTTAAAGACAAACAAGAGGTAGGGAGATTCTGAGTTAGAAAGGAAAGATGAATACTTTATATCTCAAATATTTGACTCCACCTTATTGAAACCATGTAAGTTAAGTATTTATAAACTAAATTGGATAAGCCTAGCTTTAAAATATTCTACTTCCAAAACACCATATACATGAAATTGATTCTACAAACACATAAATATATATATATATATATATATATATATACACACAAATTTATATTTTTACAAATCTTCTAAATGCATGAACATAGAATATTAAAAAAAATTTAAAAAATGTGTAAAAACTTCAACAACAGAGAGAGTGAGAACAGAAATATAAAAGAATTGTAACGAGCCACAGTCGAACCGCCAAAGAAAACTCTTTTGACGAAAAATATATAAATGCAAAGGCTGAGACAGCAAGGGCCAGTGAGGGTACATGCCCCACTGGAAATTAAAAAATTACTATTAATAATTTTATATTTTTGTATTTTTAAAAATTATTATATTTGTGTTACCAATCAAAATATATGTAAAAATTATTAGTACTAATATTTGTACCACACAAAATTAGATTATACCCTTTAAATATATAAAACAGGTTAAAGAAGAAAAATATTATAAATATATATATTTTGTGGTTTAAAAGCGAAGTTCAATGCCTATTATGCTACTTCTGTTTAATAACATATGAAAAGTTGAGCCTATCAGTTTTGATGGGATGCTTTTCAACTTTATATTCTTCCGATTAGCTGAAGAACCAAACCAACTCTTCAACTTTTAAGAAAAGCAACAAACCCTCAAATCAAGCTCAAAGTTTTTAAAATATATCTCTCAGTGTATTTGCTGATAACTTTGTCATTGACTTATTAATCTTACTTGCAACTGTTATAATTGAAAAAAAATTCTCAACTATAAATATTTTAAAAAATTAATTGCATAATTGAACGATCGATCAATGCATTATTAATAGCTTACTATTATGCATAAAAAAATAGATGTTTTTTGATAAAATAAATAATGATACTATTTTGTAAAATTTTTAAAAGATGAAATTAATTCGTTGTCCTCAAATGTAAAAATATAATTTTATATTTTTATAAGGCTCCATTCGTTCCAACGTAAAATAATTTTTTAAGAAAAAATTTTAAAAAAAAATTATTTTACTATTTTTATTTTCTAATGTTCGGTTGATACATGAAAAAATTTTTTAAATAAATTTCTTTTATTGTTAGATTGAAATAAAATATTTTTCACAACGAAGTTATGAAAAATAGTTGAATCTGATTCGATGCTTCTTGGAGTTTTGTTACTGTTTGAGATAATTTTTCATGTAATTTTTTTATGACTTTTTTCGTCTTTTTTGATTTTTTTTTTAAAAATTGTTCTAAATTTCTTATATTTTTTGATTTATCATTATAAAATAAATCTAAAAGTATATGCAGTTTTGTCTAGAGTTGAAAAGAAAATTTTAAAACGTATAATTGTTCAAACTAACATAAAAAAAATTTCAATAAAAACGAAAAAAAATCTTTAAAAGCTTATTTAGGGCTTTTTTTTAATTTTTTAGTCATTTGTTTAACTTTTTTTTGATTTCTCGTAACGAGGGAAATTTAAAAAGTATTATTATTTGAACTAACGCAAAAAAAAAAATTAAAGAATAAAAAAGCCTTCATCTTATATGAGTTTTTTAAAAGAAGAATTAGTCATTTATTTTTACTTTTTTGATTTTTCGTACCGAGAAAAGTTTAAAAAATATTATTATTTTAATTAACGCAAAAATTCACTAAAGACCAAACAAGCCTTTAAAAAGCCTAATTATGACTTTTTTTGTCTTGTATGTTTTTTTTTTTAAAAAAAATTAGTCATTTATTTTTACTTGTTTTGGTTTCTCCTAACGAGAAGCTTAAAAAGTGTTATTATTTGAATTAACATAAAAAAATTTATTAAAAACAAAAAAATCTTTTAAAAGGTCTTTAAATGGCTTTTTAAGGTTTTTTTTATCTTATATTGTTTTTTTACAAAAAAATTCTAGCAATTTTTTACATTTATGATTTTTTATAACAAGAGAAATTCAAAATGTATAATTATTTAAACTAACATAAAAAAAATGATTTAAAGATGAAAAAAAGTCATATAAATTTTTTTTTAAAAAACTGTTCCAAATAACAATCCTTAGTGGCATTGGCTTATATATTTTCGTTTTAAAAATTGACAAAAAATTACAAATTTGGAAAAGATTATATTCAAAACATGTCTCTTACAAAAAATAGAAAATAACTTACCAATTGATTTTTAAAAAAATATTTTTATCTTATGATAGTAAAATATTTTACGTAAAAAATTTATTTCACTAACTTTTCGTTAAATGAACAGTAAAATTTAAGTAAAATATTTTATATTAAAAGGAACGAAGGTAAATATCTATTTTTTAGACATTTTTGTAAAAAAATGCGTTATATATGACAATTCATTGTTTTTAATTGTAAATCTCTCTTTACTTAAAAGAGTTGTGGCCACACTGTATTCAATTCCTGAATCTACCATTGTATACAAATTTTTGAAGGTCATGCCAAAACTATGCCGACTTCTTTCTCTTTACAACTACAGATTTTTGTGTTTCGTTATCTTTTCTCTCTCTCTCTCTCTCATTGTTCAATTTCTCACTTCTTGTGCAATTGGTTTTTTGACTGAAGTTATCACAATTAGCTTAAAAGTTTTTTTTATTTTATTTTATGTTTTTAGTTAAAAAGTTAAATAGAGTTTAAAGTAAATTGTTTGATAACATAGTTTTTAAGTTAATTTTTTTAAAATTAGTTGTTTGAATAAAAAGTTATTTTTTTTTACTTTTTGTTCAAAATGGACAATTTTACTATCTATATATTTGATATTAATACTTATATGTAGTTGATACTGATAGCAAATAAAGTATGAATAAAGATATATTATTGTATTTTAAAAATGGTAAAAATTTAAATAGAATATTTTGAGAGTTTTTGTTTTAATTTGATTTTTTAGTTTTTTATTTTTTTATTTTTTTATTTTTTGCCAAACGAGTAACTTTAATTTTTTAATATTTTTAACCAAAAAGCTAAAAAACTAAAATTGCGGCCTGAATCTTCTAAAATTCCAAAAGTTAAAGGCCTGTTTGGTTTGCTTTTCCAAAAACAGTTTTTAGAAAATTATGCTTTCAAAATTTTGAAACTTTGTTTGGTAGCAATTCTAGAAAAAGAATGTTCTAAAAAACTAGAAAATTTGAGTTAAAATTGGGTCATTTTTCAAAACAAATAAAATACGTTTTTTCCTTTTTTTTTCTTGGTTGTTTTTCCTCCAAAATCAAACACAAAGAACAAAAAAAATGATGATACTCAAAGCATTTTTCTAACAAAATCAAACATAGAAAAGACGATGATACTCGTCATCATCGTCGCGAAACAACTCTCAGTCTACACGAACTCTCATCGTCGTTGGAAAAAACAATGATACTCGTCATCGCGAAGCAGATCCTCTCAATCGGCACAAACTCTCATCATCGTCGATAAAGCAGGTTCTCTCATCGTCGTCAGAGTAAACGATAATACTCGTCGCCGCAAAGCAGATTCTCTCATCGTCGTCGCGAAGCAGATTCTCTCGTAAAGCAAGCCCTTCAATTGTTGTCGGTGCGAGTTCTCATCGTCCTCTCAGATCGTTGCAAATTAGATCCTCTCAGTCTCTCATAGTGTTTGTCTCTGTCATTGTCGGCGTTTCTGTCGTCGCAGGCGTCTCTATCGGTCTTTCAGTTTCTTTCAATGGTTAGAGTTAAGGTTAAGATTAGATTGTTTAAAAGTAGTACACTAAATGTAATTTTTTTTTAAAATTTTAAAAAATAATATTTGAATTTATTTTTAAAAAATAATTTTCAAATTACCATTTTTGAAACTCTTGAGACTCTTTCGTGTGTGTTGTGTTTTGGATGGCAATTTAATATTTAGTTAGATTTTTTTGTTTGTTTGATGATCCGTGGAGGTAATTTTAAGTTAAAAAGTAATGAGTCAAAAAACTTAGTTTAAGTAGCTTTAAGCTAAAAGTTAAAAAAATAAAAAAAATTATATAATATTTTATTTTTTTACAAAATTTTATATTCAATATTGATCTTATTTAATAGAATTAGACGAGTATATTTTAAAAATATAATTTTTATAAAAAATCGATATGTAAAATAAAAGTTATGATATTTTTTAAAAAAATATAAAATTATTTTATATAAAAAGTATAAAGGCTAAAAATCTTTGGATTTGCAATCGAAGTTTTTGAAATTTTTAGCTTTAAACTAATAAGAAAAAGTCGGGTTTTAAGTCTTTTGCCGAACGAAGCCTAATAGTTGCATTTTTTTTTTCTCATATTTTTTAGGGTGTTCGGGCCATCTTGTGTACCATTTGACTTATTTTTAGAAAATTAATTCCACTGTTAATTAGTGGGGATTAAATTATTTTTGTAGAGATGAATATAGCTCTGAAATATCAATTATTCTGGATATTTAGAATTCTTATTTAGAATGATTTTTATTGTAGAATTATTTTTGTGGAGATGAATATGTCATTAGATAAAATGGAATGCAAAAAGAGATAAAGAATGGATGAAAAACAAAAAAAAATATAGAATTATGGATAAGATTGTCATGAAATTATTTAATAAAACTATGAGGATGAGTTATATTATAGTAAGATAAATAATTGAATAAAGAGATATAATTATTTTAACAGTTAAATCTAACAGAAAAAGGTATGAAAAACTCCACAGTTCCACTCTTTTCTTGCTATTTGTTATTCCTCATTTACACTAAGTTCGTTTTAATATAAAATATTTTTTAAATAAGATATTTTTATTAAAAAGTATTTATTTTTATTTTTATTTTATAGTGTTCAGTTGACATATAAAAAATATTTTTAAAACAAGTTTTTATATTATTAAATTAAAACAATATATTTTTCACAATAAAATTATAAAAAATATCTGAATTTGATCCCATGCTTTTTGTAGTTTTGTTATTGTTTGAGATCATGTGGTTTTTTTTATGATTTTTTTTTTATCTATTCTGAATTTTTTATTTTTTGTCTTGATTTTTTTAAGATTTTTTAGTCTTATATGAGTTATTATTATTATTTTTTATTTTTTATTTTTTATATTTCACATAACGAAAAAAAATTTAAAAATATTATTTTCAAAATAACGTAAGAAAGACTTCACTAAAAAACGGCTTATAAAAAAACCTTTAAAAAGTTATTCCATGCAGTGGTCGCCGTTGCCATTGACTTTTGCTTTGATTTATTTTAGAAATCAATACAAAAAATCTTAAAATATTGGAAGGGTTATATTCAAAACATATTTCTTGAAAAAATAAAAAATAACTTACTAATTTTTTTAAAATAAAATTATCTTATCTTATAATGTAAAATATGTTACTAAAAAATTATTTTATTTCTTTTTTGTTAACTGAATACTAAAAAATAAATAAAATATTTTATTAAAAAATATTTACATTCAAACGAACAAAATCCTAAATTAATATATTCGACATATCTCATCCAAATTGAATTGAGTATAGGTCATAGATTAAAATTAAAAAACTATACAAATGGTCTAAAAAAGTGTCCTGAATTAGATTTTTTTCGTACGATCCAGAAGTTATTTCACTAAAGGTCCTAACTGAACTCCCAGCTCTAATTCAAATTATGTCTTGAGTTTTCAATTATCAAATGCACTGAATTCTCCCCACTTTTAAGATATGAATTTCCGATGAATAAAATGGGTTACTCACAACCCGATTTAATTATTCTTTTCTCCTCGCAACCGCACCGCTTAACCTTTTGATATGCCGGATCCAAAGATCCACTGTACAGATTTAGCATAATCAAACTTATATGCAAAGCACACGAGGGGGAACTCCTCAACCTAAGTTGGACGTAGTTTTCGTTAGCTGATTATCGATCATCGGACAAATAATGCCAGTACCCAACTCATCGATATTGTTGATCTCATGGAGGAAATCTCAACCATTAATAACTCAAAGTACTGTACACTATCTGAACACTATCGTACACTATCATGTATTGCACGAACTCTTAATCCCGAAATGATTAATTGATTGTGTGGATCAATTCATATAGTAAGTATAGAATTGATCATCCCCGTTGATCCCGCCCAATACACTCTAAGTGTACTAACACATCGAGCTCGAACATCGAATTTTCTAAACCTGAATTCAACCCGTTCGACCTAGCTAAGAACAGCTACTATAACGATGTACTACAATCGTGTCAATGGAATGTCCGGGTCCATTGCGATTGTGAGCCTACCTGTATAATCTGTCAGAACCTATGACCCGATCTTCCGTGCAGCATGCACCGAGTCAAATACTTGACAGAATATACGGACTATGTATTCATTTATCACAAATATATAAATATGAAACCACGAATGCAAAAACTTCTCAAATGTTTCTCATTAATATGCTAAGGATCAAGAATAAAAAAAACTAAAAAGCATGATTTTTCACTATGCATTCCTAACAATCTCAAATAATTTTTCATTTTTATCCCGCAATCAAAAAAGTTTATGTCCACTTTATATTGTAATTTATATTTCTAAGTATTGATATAAAACTCATCTAAAATCCATCTAATTTATATTAATAAAATAAAATATAAGATATTGGCCCTGCTTGGGTGAATTGCTTATTACTTATTTTCTTATAAACAAATAAGTCAAAATATAAATAAGTTGGTTCGTTTGGGTGATACAAATAAACGATTTCATTTAAATTTGGTTCGTTTCAATGATTTTTGACTTATTTAGTTTATTTGCTTAAATGAACTTAGTTTATTTTCTTAAATGAACTTAGTTTGTTTAGTTAATCTTTGACTTATTTACTTATTAGTTTAAAATGTAACTTATTTAGCTTATTTGGGTGACCTAATTTATTTTTTTGCTTATAACCCAATAAGTCAATAAATCATATTTAGCCAAACAATACCATTGTAACTTTGCTAGGTATTAATTTTTATGCATGTGACCTCTATCATAATCCCCACTATTGTAACTTTGCTAGGTATTAATTTTTATGCATGTGACCTCTATCATAATCCCCACTGTAATAATATTATTATCTAAACACTCAAATCTCTTCCACCAAACATAGGATCTCCGAAACTACCGTTTTTCAAAAGAAACTAAAAAAAAAAATTGAATATACAAATAAGTGGGCCGGTAGAATACAAATGCATAAATAGATCACAAATTTATAAAAATAATAATATTTTTTTAAAAAAATGGGTACATGTCCACCAAACAAAAACGGGTGTTTTTTAACTGTGACGAAAACGACAAGAGTATACGAATCAAACGACAAACTCCCGACTCTGCCGCCTCAGCTCCTTCCGCAGCTTCTGAGAGAACGGCCTGCAAGCGTCCATGCTCAGGTCCATCGCGGCGGCCAGCGCCACGAACGCCGCCGCGTCTTCCGTGCACGTCACGTGCTGCACTCCGACCTCCACCTCCGGCCTGTTCCGCCTTCCGCCGCCCTCCACCGTCGCCGACATCACGAAGCCTCGGTACAATAGGTCGTCCCACGACCCGGATCCGAAGTCCCAGCTGCCACTGCGACTTGAAGCCGGGGAGCCGCCACCCCCGATATCTATGGTGAATTTCCCGCCATTTTTTGTGCTGAGAGTGGACTTGGCGAGGGTGACGGTATCTGCGCCGCTGCTGCCGGCGGCGGCGGCGTCGGGGAGGAGTTCGAATCGGTAGCCGAGGTGGTTGCTGCTGCCTCGCTCCCGCCAGGCCTCGAGGCGGCCCCATGGCTTCCAGGTGCCGTCGCCGGGGCGGAGGATGAGCCACGCACCCGGGTTGGATCGGCTGACCCGGTCGGTGCCTGGCGAAGGAACAAACGGCGTCGCCATTGATGCAGCGGCCACCGGCGATCCGGAGAGGTCGTGGATGGTGATGGACCACCCTTTCCGCTCCTTAACAGGTTGTTCTTTGCTCGAGATTTTGAGTGAACTCAGCCAATTCCTTGAGCTGCTTGCCTCTGATACTGATGACCTGTTCAGTAAAGAATTCAACAGTACAAAAATTAGAACCATTAAACAGATCTAAACGAGTTGGACTCAGCTCGTTTGAGTTCGATTCGTTTAACAAACCAGTTTTCGTGAACTCGAAATTAAGTTTTTAAATCAAATAAAACTAACCTTGATCTAAAATTGTGGTCGCCGGAGTTTCTGAAACTGAACTTGCAAGTGAAAACCGGCTGACGAACATTGCCATTGACTTGAAACACCTGAGGACTGCATTCCGGTTCACCGTCAAACCGAAACACGAATCTCGGATCCGGCTCCGCCTTAACATTCAAATGCAATTTCGTCGCCGTCAACGACCCTTTCGCTCCGTCGGAGATCGAAACCCATCCATTCTGAATCACACAAGCCCTAGAATAAGACCCCACAACTTTAACATCCAACGGCACCAAAACACTCCCCAAAAGCTTTCCCGATCTCAACCCACCGCAACAGCTATTCCCTCTCCGACCAGTGAAGATCTCGATCTTCAGACAAGACGGCGGCTTCGCTTTCGACGACGATTTGGAGAAAACCAGTTTGTCGAATTGAGATTTGGTTAGGTTAAAGCAAGCGGATGGGAAAGATTGGGGGAAGTGATCATCGTCGTGTTGGGAAACGAGGGGGACGGGAGCGATTAAGGAAGGGAAGTTCTTGAGCTTGATTCGGCAAAAGCAGGGGGAAGAAGATGGATGAACGCCGAGAAAAGAGGGTTTGGATATTGGTGCCGGAAGTTTCAGAGCCAAGGTTCCAATGGCGATTCGGACGAAAGGGCAGGGGTCCATGACTGGTTTTCTGTAGGTTCTTCGTTGCGAGCCCGATTGATGATTTGATTCGATTCGATTCGTGTTTTCTTCTCAGAGGAGATGTGAGAAAGGGTGGAGATAGTGATATATATATATATATATGGAGATAGTGATATATATATATATTATGGGACTGAGAATTTAGAGAGAGAAAGTGGGTAGAGAGAGAGAGAGAGAGAGAGAGAGAGAGAGAAGAAAACAGGCTGGAATGATTTGGGATTAAGGGAGAGGGAAATTAAAAAGGAAGCAATTTAATGTTCAGCTACTAGAAGGTTTCCACTTTCCAATAGTGTGTGTAGCAAATAACACAGTAAATCGTTCCAACTGGCTAATTCAATCTAGGCCACCTAAGGCCACCAGACGAGCTCCCGTCGGGTTGCTGGACTTTGAACTCATCATTTTGAACTTAATTTGTTAGACTGTGAACTCATCTCATTTCTTTTCCACTGGTGTCAACGTAGGCACTGAACAATAGGTTTCGTCAAAACAATAGTGGAAAGAAATATAATCTACGTGGAAGATGCCAAAGTTGATATCGAGAAAGAAGTATAATTTATGTCGAAGATGCCAAAGTCGATATCGAAAAAGAACGAACCTGAGCTTGAGATTGGAAATGGATTTCATCTTAATCTTGTATTGATTTCTTTCGAGGAGTCGAATTTGGGTGTTGAAGAATAACGAATTTGGAGGTTTATTTTCATTTCAGGTTTCTCTAAAAAAGATTGAAGAGAGCAAGAGGAAGCGAAATTTGGGATTGAATTTTTTTCATGGATTTGTTGAATTTCATCACAATTAGAAGTTGAATTTTTTTGAAATTTTTTTAAGGGTAAATTACACTTAAACTTCCTGCATTCTTATTATATATTATTATTATTTTTTTATTCTTAAAAATATCACTGTACTCTCTTATTTTATAAAATGTATAACAATTTATTCCATTCGTTAGTTAACCGTCTCAACCAAAAAAATAATACCAACAAAAATATAACTAAAAATAACATTTTTACCCTATATCTCCATTTCCCAATCCAATGCAACAAACTCACCAAACTTGGCTACCCATTCGCCCTCTGTATAGTCGTCCATGGATTCCCCTTAGCCACCAATCACCCCAACTATTCCCAATCCGCCTCACCGGCGCCACTCACTACCACCACCAGCACCGCCCCCTTTGCAAACCCTGGCAAATGCAATAAACAGCTTCTCCTCCCACCAACATCGCCCCATTTGCCACCGCCCTTGTCACCATCGCTGCCTCTTTCGGAAACCATCGCCTCTCTCTCTCTCTCTCTCTCTCTCTCTCTCTCTCAGAAGAAACAAACAAAGAAATGAAAAACCACAAGGGAAGGTGGAAAACCCCTACTGCTCCACCAGTGATATTTCCTTCGAACAATGTTCGTTCCACTCCTCCACTTCCCTCTCTGTCTCTCTCTAACCTACAAGGGAAAGTGGAAAACCCTAATTAGAAGCTAATTTCTGGTTATTTAGAATCACCCCAACCCTACATCACAACATAAATTGGAAACTTCAAGTGACGAAAACGGCGAAGACGAAAACAACAGAAAATTACGATGGGTTTACTTGATGTTCATGTTCATTATTCATGGAGGTCGGTGGTATGCGTGTGTGTATGTATATGTGTATGCGAGGCAACTCTAATCAATCAAACAATGGTGATTTTGAGGTTGCTCTAAACTCGCCGTCGTTACAGAACTCATCGGAGGCGATGAGGATTTTATTCATTTAGGGGATATTATCATGTGTGGTTGTTGATTTGGGGGATATCATGTGTAGCTATTGATTTAAAGTGTGCGCTATTCATCTCCTCTCCCCTTGTTGGTTTGCTGTTGATTTGTGATTGTTGATTCACCATTTTGATTTTTTTCATCATTGGTGTGACCTTCTCTTTCACTTAGAGAAGATTGGGATGGGGAATGACAAATTCATAAGGAAGAGAAAAGATAAGGATGGTACCGATGATTGCAATGGTTGTCGTTGATGGCTTTGGGATTGCCGGTGAGGGTTGGGGTTGCTGGTGGGATGATGAGAGTACGGGAAAAAAGAGGGTTGGGAGTGGTGTAGTAATATTAGTTAGGGTATTATGGTAATTTTAATTTTACCGTTAATGGTGTTATCTGTTAGGGGTGCAGTATGATTTTAAAAAATAAAAAAATAGATAGTGATATATGATAAGAATTCAGATGGTCTAAGTGTAATTTATTCCTTTTTTAAAAAAAATTAAAAAAGAGAGATAGAAATTTGAAATTGAATTTTTTAAAAATTGGTTAAGTTAGTTTAAATGAATAACTAAAATAAGAAGTAGTATTAGAGTGAAAACTTAAAAAAGTAATTCGTTAAAATATAAAGTGTATTTTTTTATTATATTTTAACTAGCTATTTTACAAAATGGTGTTGAAAATACTCTTAATAAAAAATTAATTACAAATTAAAACTTATATCTGAATAAGTATCCCAAAAGAAAACTAACCTCAAAACTCTTATATAACAATTATATAGAATTGATATTAACAGTAGTAAATAAACTATGAAGTATGAGTATTATTATATTTTAAAATAAAGTGAGTTTAAATAGAATATTTTAATAATTAGTAATTTGTTTTCGTTTTTTAATTTTTTAACCTTTTTATATTCTTTTGCAAAATAGACTACGTCTCCGTTTGAGATAATTGTTTTTTTTATTCTATTTTGCATATTTACATTTTTAGTAAAAAAAATTTATTATTTAATCAAATTTTTACATTTTTTGATTAAAATATAAAAATATATCAAAAAACAAAAATAAATCAACAAATCTAATTTTATGTTACTTATTTTCCTTTCTTTTTTTGTAATTTTTTTTATTTTTAATCAAAATTTGTTATTTTTTTAGTAAAGAATTTCATCTTTTGACTAGTTTTTTTATCAAGATAATTCAAAAAAATAAAAAATCAAAATCAAAAGATAAAAGAATTCAAAAAATAAAAATAAATATTTTATATAATTTAACGCAAACAAGCCCTATCTTTATTTTTTTCTATATTTATTTAAAGAATTATGCTAACTAGTTGGGTGATGAATAATACATAAAAATATATATATAAATATTTGTATAAAGTATAATAATATTTATGAATTTGATAAATTTCATCGTTGATATAAGAAAATTTAAAGATTAATTATTTTTTTAAACCTCATAAAAGATTTAATTTTACAATTTTTATTTTAAAAAATTTAGTTCTATCAAGTTTAAAATAATTATATTATATCTAATTTATTTCTATTTAAAAGTTAAATTTTTTTTATTTT
>JAOTRH010095883.1:4293-16237 GCA_034768845.1 Heliamphora exappendiculata
AGTTTGGGCACGAGTTGCTCCACAGTGAAAGGCTAAAAACTTGTGCAATGTAAGGTAGGCCCTTCATTCGGGTTAATTCCCGTAAAAATGTGCTCTTGGGTGGTCCATCCATCGATGTTTTCGAGAAAAATCGAAAATGCATGCTCTCTGTGTCGGGTTATAAAATTGGTATTTATTCTTCAAATCTCATGTGGTTCGGTAGTGATAAATACGCCTGAGTCTATAGGTGCCGTTCAGCTTTGGTATTTGATTAAATTGATAAATAAATTGGGTTGGTAAACCTTAATTAGATGACTGGGTAAAATGGCAGAATATGGGACTACGTTGGGTTGGTTTGGAAATGGTGAGAGGCTTGGTTATAATAGTTAATTTAACTTTAACTATGGAGCATTGAACTATATCTTTTGTTGAAAACTCGATTATGTGATGGAAAATTGATTTGGGATAAATGATGTTAGTTTTGGATAAACTTATGTGTGCATCCTGCATAACAATCCTCGCATGTCATGCATACGTTCATTGTTGGTTTTGTTCTTATGAGTTTTGGCTCATGTTGTTTAACAACATTTCAGTTGACAGCGGGAGGAAGAGATTGGAGTAAGACGATGGTTGCTGAACTTTTTCTTGAGTAATTGATAGGATTACAAATGCTTGGATAGCATATTTTTGAAAGATAAAATTGTAAAGATGTAATTCTTATTTTTTTGTGGATTACTTAGATGATTGTATTTTGGGTTAGAACACCTATATTGTAAGGCCCTAAAGCCATATATCCATGTTATGTGTGCATGTGAGGATGTTTTGTTTGTTTTATGGGTTGAAAGTTTTACTCTTTAAATGACATGTCTTGATAGGGAAGTTTGATTTTGGGTTTTTGGGTTGAAAGGCGACTGTTTCATTCTCAAATGCACGCTTTACTTCTTAAGTTTGTTTACTAAAAATCTTGTTCAAAGGATGAGAAGATGGCAGTGATTTTTTCAACACTTAGATATGCGAATAAATAAATTCATATATTTTCTCCTTAATTGACAATTCATATATATATATATATATATAAATTTATTATAAACGCAAACAGATAAATTTATATGTTTGTTATGTGAATAGATAAATTTATTTGTTTGCATTATATGTATTAATTTAAAAATAGATAAATTTATCTATATACATATCAACACATAGATAAATTTATTTATATGCATTATCTGTGTTGATATACAAATATATAAATTTATGTGTATGTATATCAATACATATATAAATTTATCTGTATATATTATTTCTGTTGATATGCAAATTATCTGTTTGCATATTTATACATTATTTGTGTTGATCAACAAACAGATAAATTATTTGTTTGTATATCAAACAAATAAATTTATCTGTTTACTGGATATTTTTGGAAAAAATACGTTTTTTAAATGGATTGGACCTTGCACGTTAAAATTTTTGTTTATGGATCTAATGCTGGATAAAGTCGTGTTTATAGACTTCTGGTTGAGTTTCCCATTAAAGAAGGCACAAATAAGCTTATCCATGTTACCGATCTATAGACTTCTGGTTGAGTTTCCCATTAAAGAAGGCACAAATAAGCTTATCCATGTTACCGATCTACAAGACGCTTCAAAATAGGATGCAATTTTTGAAACTTGAGAGATACATGTATACAGAAATATGTGTAGGGAATAATGTATAGAAAGGATAAAAATATTCTTTCGTTTTAGCCCCTGGTCGAGCAACTGACTCTCTATTCTTAATCATATGCTTATGTTGTCGATCGGTAGAATTGCTTTTAGATTTTGAGAACTCTTTCTTCCCAAAAGTCGGCAAACTAGAATGTGACGCCAAGGCACCAGAGGGGACATTCAGAGAACGAACATTCAAAATTAGTTGGGTTTTCAAATAAAAGTATGATCTAAGGTTGGAGTTGCTTAGCAAGTTGAATTGATTAGGGCTTAAATTTAATATGTATTTGAGATCAATCATAACATGAATATGTAATCCATTGACCATTTAACACATTAAATTAGTGGAATAGCATGTAATAATGTTTTTTTTAATGAACTACGAAAGTAGATTATTATCAATGATGACACACTAATGCCTCCTCACCATTTTTATTAGCATATCTATTTGAACCACCAAGCTTATGCACAAGATCAATATTAACGCTTTCCAAGATCAACAACGAGGACGAAAAATAAATAAAAAAGTGAACATTAAGCAATAGATGAGGAGATTAACTGGAAATATATTATAGAGAGAATATTGAAAAGTAAAATGGGATTCTTATTCTGTAGTTAACTTATTGATAAATGCAACTTAAGAATTACTTGTACATTAACTCTCATCACATAATATCCTAGTAATCATGGCCAATTATTTATTTTCTCCCATGCCTTAGTATCCTCACTGAGATAGAAACTATAGGTTCTCGCCTCCCAGTAGCAATTTGTAACACCTCCTAGTTTTTTGCAGTTATTGTGTATTCTCTTATCGTAAACAGCAAAATGGTATCTTTCGAGCCCCAATAAAATTGACAAAAGAAGAGAGTGGTTGCAAAAAAGTTGGGAGTGATTGACCATTTGATTTCTTAACCGTTATACAATGTGTGCATGCTAATATCATTGTCCTTAGATTGACAACGAACTTTCAATGATGCAGGGTTATCTGGAACGTGATCAATGATATAAACTGTAATAGGAAAAATACTACCATTATCTGCATCAACAAAGCGACCTGTTAGGATGATGAGTAAGGCAAAGGAAACCCAACTCATTATGTGTCTCGGAATTTTAAAAAAAATGATGATGTTTGTGTTACCTATGACTCCTTTCCTTATCTCATTATATTTTGTATATATATATCACATACACAAAGGCTGAAGCCAAAATTTGTTTTTTATGGTAAGTGGAGGTAAATGGTAGTTTTTCTCCTTTATTGGTAAATACTTGAAGGCAATTGAATATGCATAGTATGATAAATTAGATGAACGTTAGGAAACCATATGGACTCCTCTCGAACAATGGTTCAAAAAGGAAAGCAAACTGGATAATTTTAATTAGATAAATTTTTCCTTTAATTGTGTTACCATGTTTTATTCTTGAGTAATATGAACCAATTAAAACAAAGATAAAACAACGTTGTGTAAGAAAGGCTCAGAATAATCACAAATAAATACAAAAAGACAGATTTTACGTGTTTCGACAATTTGCCTACGTCCACGGAGGATAAACTACAATATATGAAGAAGGGATAACAAATTACTCGACTCTCACAAATTCTCTCTTACAAACAAAATTTGCATACATTGATAATATGAGACTACATTCATATTTATAGGAGAGAAATAGAGATATAATCAGATCCTACTTGTGCTAGTCGAATTCAATACTAATCAAACTCGTGCAAATTCACAGTATTCAGAACTCCACTTGATTGTTTCATCTGCTGTTGACTTGAACTACCCTCACCTGTTTTTTTAGGTGAGCTTTTCTAACTGAGCTCACATTGACTGTTGTATTTTTCTTCTGACTTTTTGACATACTCTGCTTGTCAACCTAACCAAGCCCCAAATTAATGTCCGTGTCTCGTGTCGTCCCTGTTGGAATCAGTATGTGTGACAGTGGTAACTACACATATTACCGTGTTCCATACTAATCTGTAGAGACCATCCACTTTCTGTCCTTTCAGACAACTAAAAATCTTTTGCTGATCTTCATTGCTCTACCCTATTCTATGAATCCATAACCAAGAGAATCCAATATTCCCAAAGAAATCAAATTTTTCTTTAACCCCAGAACATATATGATATTTCCCAAAATCCTTACAACACCATCAAATATCCCGATTTTGACTTGTAGGGACCCAGTCCCATTTATTTTGAGGGTTAATTAAAACTTGTTATGGGACCTCATGTGGAAGTTGAAAACGAGTTTGAGTGTACAAAGGAATTAAAATTTTATCACAATGACGATAATCATAAGCTTGGTAATGCATAAGAATAACTATTGTGGGATGTTGGACGAGCCTTAAGGTGTTTGGCTTAAGTTTGGAACCATACATATATTTTCTTTCTTCAGGTTCGTGCACAGTGGTGATCGCTCGAGCGGTCACGATTATGCTCTAGTGAACTGTCAGCAGTAGCAATTTAAAGCATCGAGTGGAAGTTTTATTTCTCATTCCTCTCATCTCTTTCTCCCTCTAAGCTCGAAGTGAAAACCTTAGAATCAAATTTTAAGCTTCATTGAGCTCCTCTTGCTCCATTTGTGGGTTCCTCTTGCTTCTCTCTTGGTTGAACACCTGTAAGAGATTTGAGATGCGCGTTAGGAGCTTTCATTCTATCGTTCAGTTGGTGATTTGCTTGGTTGGAGCTTGCTAGAGGTTTGGTTCTTATTGTTTGTTCGTCAAAGAGGTAGGATCTATGACTATTATTGATCAATACATGTATATGAGTTGTATTGTTGTTGGGTTTGTATAAAATCAAGAAAAATCTATATTTTTTGAACCTTAGATTAGGGTTTGGTGTTAAAACCTGTTAAAGCTTTGGTTTATGATTGATTTGAGGTAAATCTATCATGATATATTCGTTGGAGAATCATTAACTTGTACTTTGAAAGTTAGGGTTTAATTTGAGCTAAACCCATAAAAAATTGGGGATTTTTGGGTTGAAGACTTGGAAGATGAAATTGGTTGAGTTCTTGGGTAAATTGGGGTTATGTTAACCTAGTTGTGTATAAATTTTATAAATTTATATGACATGTGAAAACGATGGCTGTTGGGTTGGGGGTTTTGTGTAAATTCTATAAATTGTTGAATATGAACCATATGATATGTTGATTTGGGATTTTGACCCGTGTTATCCGAATAAATGAATTATGAGAACGTTTAATATGATCGTGAATTGAAATCTTAATGACGTTAGGTTTGGACGAGAGGAATCGGGTTGACGGTTGGACTCGCGTTGGTTTAAATGAAAATGATATAATTAAGGTACTGTGTGATTGAATTGAGAAACTAAGGCTGGGCTCGAGTAGGTCCCTAGTGAAAGACCGAAAAGTTGCGCAACGTAAGGTAGGCTCTTTCTTCGGGTTAATCCCCGTAAAGGCATGCTCTTGAGCAGCCCATCCATCGATATTTTCGAGAAAAATCGAAAATGTGTGCTCTCCGTGTCGGGCTATAAAATGAATACTTATCCTTCAGACCTCATGTCGATTTAATTAAGTACCATGGCCGGCCATGAATACTTATTCTTTGAAAAACCTTAAAAATGGTTAATAAACTTGAGAATTGAGAAACCTTAAAAATGTTGTAATCTAGAATGATTTGAACTTGGAGTTGTGGTAACCTTGTGGTGGTTGAACTGTTGGGAAAATAAAGGATGAAACTATGATTTTTGTGTGTGTAAATGGAGTTGGCTTTGTGTGGGAAAAACCTGGTTAAGTAAATGGGAATTGATTAAAAAAAGTGAAATTGGTTTTGAGTAAAAACTTATTGAGCATATCATCATCACATGTCATGTATTTGTTTATTTTTAGTCTATTTTCTACGAGTCTCGACTCATGTTGTCTAAACTATTTCAGGTGTTACGGACGGTAAGTCGCCGAGTTAGGTGGACCAAAGTTGGGACCTTGTTAGGTCGTTTTCCTTGAAGAAATTATATGTATTCCTTTGGTTGTATCTTTGAAAATTTTAGTTATAGTAATTGTAATTCTTAATGAATTAGAAGAATAAATTTGATTTGGTAGCAATTCGTTTTGTAAGGCCCTAAGGCCATGGTTTCATGACTTGTATGCATGTGAGATCGACGAGTTCTTATTTTGGGTTAATTCTTTGATTTCCGTATGATATTCTATGGTTTAAAATGTTGGTTTTCAAGTTTTTGTGAAGTTGGAAGTGATTCCAAAGTTAATTGTATGTTTTAACTTCTAGTTTTGGATTACGAAAACTATATTCAAAGGATGTGAGATTTTAGTATTTTTCCAACACTTACAAATTTTTTTAGAATTTTAGACAGTTTGCTCTCGGGTGCCTCATTGCTCGAGCGGTGGGGAGTCCGCTCGAGCAAACTTTGCTAGGTGGCACACTTTTGAAATTTTGTTCTAAAAAGGAGGTGTGTTGGTAATCTTTTGGGGCTTCTTTTATGGCTTAAATGGGTATATTTGGGGGCTTGTTTATAGATAAAAAGCTTTCTTTTACTTCGATTTTCATGGAAAAAATAAAATGTTTTGGTTTGTTTTTCCAACAAAGTTTGGTTATAGTTAATCTTTTGATTGGATTTTGTGGTAAAATATCAAACTCGGGTTTCATTACCCTTTATATCATGGGGTTTTATTGTTACAAGTTTGGGGTGTGACATGATTTTACCTATTCCAATTTACTAGCACACTGAGTCATTCTCTATTAAAACTATACCCCCGTTGCAAGACTTATATGAGTCAAACCATTCTCTAAATAGACAAATATGGTATGAGCATCCTGAGTTTAATAACCATGACTTTGATAGAAAGTTAAAATCTGAAGAAATTGAGAGTAATTCACCGTTTGCCTCATCATCTGATGAATCTTCAGCAAAACTGATAGTTTCTGTAGGTGCTTTACCCTTCTTTTTTTTCGTTAGATGCTGCTTCAATTTTTAGCACTAGCTCTTGGAATTACCAATTTTGTGGCAATATAAGCACTCCACATCCCTTCTTGCACGTGGCTTGGATTGAGATGTACTACTATTGGAACCCTGCTCATTAGATCTACTTCTTTCCGTGCTTGTTTTAGACTTAGCCACAAGCACGCCTTCTGCATTAGATTTACTATCCCTCTTCATATTCTTATGTGATAAAAGAGCCTCGGTGGCCTCTTTTAACTCTAGAGTGTCCTTCCCGTACAACAGAGTTGTCACCAGATGATCATAGGACGTTGGAAGCGATGCTAGAAGGAGGATCGCCTTATCCTCATCATCAACCTTCACTCCAAATTCGGATAACTGTGTGATGAGCATATTATACGTATTAAGGTGTTCCAATAATTGTGTATCTTCTCTCATCTGTAGTCCATTCAATTGCTTTTTCATGTACAACTTGTTAGCCAGGTTCTTCTTCATGTAGAGATCTTCTAACTTCTGCCAGATCTTGTAGGCTGTCTATACATCGAGTACAATATAAATAACCTCGTCTCCTAAATTCAACCGAATCGAACTCGCGGCCTTGCAATCAAGATTATCTTAATCGTTATCGGTCATCTTCTCTGGCTTCTTCGTCTTGCCGAGTAACTCCTTGGATACCCTTGTTGGATCAACAAATCCTTCATTTGCCTCTGCCACAGGGAGAAATTATTCTTTCCATTAAACTTTTCAATTTCGTACTTGATGTTCGTCATCTTTACTGCAACTTGTGATTAAGCCAATAACAAAAACTTAGATCTTCCACCACGGTCTTAGATCTTCAACAACCGTCAGCTCTGATACCACTTGTTAGGATTTTTAGGGCTCAAATTCTCAAATAATAAGATTAACTAATTTTGGCTACTAAACGGAAAACCACGTAGACTTCAATCCACAAAAGTAAATACAAATAGAACAAGAATAACCAAATACGTAAGGATGTATGTGGTTCGACTAACTGTCCATCTCTACGGGAGAGTAAAATCAATCCACTATACTCATTAAACATGGATTACAAGATTCACTCCCTACCTATCAATATCTATGGCCTCAAATTGAACCTCTCACTGTCTCTCTACACTCTTTGATCTCTAAAACTGAGCCTCATACTATGCATTAGACGTTCTCTCATATGTTCTAAAACTCTTATTGACACTTTAATTTATACTAGTAGATAGTTTTTAATTTTGTTAGGAGAATAAACCCTAATAGGAATGTAGCAATTTAGGCAATTCTTTCCCACCAAGGCTAACAATAAAGAAAATCAAGAAACTACATGACAGGCAGCACGAAAATAATTAGCAACCAGACACCTATTTGGATAGGAATATCTCGAAATTTGAGACACGAAAGTCAATAATAAGTTGTAGTAGAAGTTGTGAGTGTTCAAAAAAAATATAATTAAAATTAATAACAAAAAGTTAAAAACTACTAGCAATAGCATTTTCAAACACCCCTAATTTACTAGGCTGCTATTTATTTCTTAACGAAGAAAAAAATAATAGCACAAAGTGTTAGTAAAAGATTACAGACCACGTACTTAGAGCTAGCACACTAGATGGAATTTGGTAAATTACATTTAACAAATATTGCAAATATCTTGGTCCTCGGTAATCATCATACAAGAGACTACAAAAATTCCAGTGGCAACTAAGTGATGGTGAAAAGTAGGTGAAGCTTGAAAGTTCAATCGTAAATGCAAGATACTACATGACATTCAGATGCCAAGGAAATGGAATTTATTCGTAGTATGCAGCAGAATAGTGCGCCACATAGCCCAATTTAGGCAACCTTGTTAGTTGTCATGTCCTCTCAGCTTGTGTTTGGATTAGGAATTTTTTTTTTTATATATTTTTTTTATTTTTAGTACTTTTTTTAACATTAGCCAAAATGAGTATATTTTTTATATTCTTTAAGAAACAAAAAAGTAAATTTTTTGATCCAAACCTACAAAAATTCATATAAAACAAAAAAAGTCAAATTAGTTTTTTGACTTTTTTTTATCTTTAGTGAACATTTTCAAATTTGGCACTAACGGGCATACTATTTAGAATTCTCTCATCACAAAGAACCAAAAAAGTAAAAACTCTAAACCAAAATATAAAAAAAAATTAAGAAAAAAAGAAAAAAAACCACTAATCTTTTTAGTATTCCATGGTTGTCCAAGTTCCAATTGCCCATTCCACAGTACAAATCATCACTGTTCTTACAACAAATCATGATTTTCAGCTTTTCAGAGAAAAATAATATAAAAAATGAGGAGAAAAGTAAAGATGATTTACCATGCTCAAAAAGTTAAGACAAACTAGCACATAAATTAAATGCTATCAGAAAAACAACAAGCTCTTCATAATTTGTGAAAAACACAGTGCATAAATTTGATCCCTGCAGAAAAATGCCATGAGCACTTGACTTCTTATTGACAGAAAATTTAGAAAGCAAGGACAAACATTACCAGAGAACTGCAAAACACTAATAGAGATAGAGAGAGATATGTAAAGCACCTTGTGTTGCTGCCTCTTCTTTCATTTTTACTTCCTGCATGGCTTGACAAAACAATGATGAGAATGGAATTTATCTAATAAGTAACAAAAATTTCTAATCAAGGTATATAATTATTTGCATAACAAAGATGCAACAAGAAGCAACGTAGATCACCTTTCACAGCAAACCTTACTCTCACTCCCATATTTCACTTTCAATTAAAATTTTCCTCTTCTAATTTTGGAGCATGTGAGATTTAGTGTTTGGAAAAATTGAATGTGAAATATTTTTTATTTTTTGTTTGTGGATTTACAATAGTTTGGCTTTGATTATTTGTATTCTCTTTTTGTGTAGGGATCCGGTCCATTTTTATTTTGATAATTCATTAAAACCTTGTTATGAGATTTTCAATGAAAAATAGGCAAGTATTTAATTATGTGAAAGAATTAAAATTTGGCCATGATAAAATTGTTGATGATAATTGTATACTTGATAATGTATAGAAACAATTATTGTGAATTGTTTGGATGAACTAGAAGGTGTTTGGTTTAAGATTTGAACCTTGTATGCTTCTTTTTCTCGGATTGCTCATAGTGGGGATCCGCGCGAGCGGCCCTGGCACCGCTAGAGCGGTGTATCCGCAGCAACAATTTAAGTTGCTGGTTGATAAAGCTTGTTTTATTTCATTTCCTCCTCCTCCTCCTCTCTCTCTCTCTCTCTCTCTCTCTCTCTCTCTCTCTCTCTCAGTTTGACTAGAAGCCCTAGAAATCACTTTGGAAGTCTCTTAAGCTTCCCTTGCCCCTCCATTGGTGGATTTCATTTGCTCACCTCTTGAATATACATCGTTGGAAGATCACTCTAGGCATTGAAAGCTCCAATTTCACCGTTCGGTTGAAGATTTTTATCTTTGAAGCTTGCTAAGGCTTGATTCTTCTGGTTTGATCATCAAAAAGGTAAAATTTATGACTATTACTGAACATTTGATGGATATTAGTTGTATATTTTGTGTATCTACACAAAAGTATGAAAACTTATATTTTTTGGAACCCTAAGTTGGGGTTTGATCTTAAAGCATGTTGAATATGGAGTTTATGGATAATTTATGTTAAATCTATCATGTTATTATTGTTGGAGAACCTTTAATTTATTAATTGAAAAGTTAGGCTTTGGATTGGGTCAAATCTTGAACAAATTTTGACTTTTTGGTTGGTGAACTCAGATGATTAAATTGACTTGATTTTGGTTAATTGGAGGTGGTGTTAAGCTATTTGTGTATAACATTCTATGAGTTTGATGAAATGTGAATACATGAGATGTGGATTGGGGATTTTGAGCTAATTTAACCCGAATATGTGAGACATGAAAATTTCAATAATTGTTAATGATTTTAACCCTATGTGTGTTGGGTGTTGACGAGAGGAACCGTGCTTGGGTTGGACTCGTGTTTGGGATTTTGGAAAATGAGAAAATGAATGAACCTATTTGGATCTATGGATCGTTGAAGTTGAGTTTGAATAGCTCATCGGCGAAAGATCTGAAAACTGCGCAGATTGAAAGACCTACTCATTGGCTAATAACCGAGAATAGGCGTTAGTCCTGGTGGATTATAGAACGCATCGCTACTTAGCGGGCCTTGAGTGGCCCAGTCAACAGTAACCATGCATGAGTCTGTAAATTTGTTCAGCGTCGGTTCTTGTAACTTATACTATGAATTGGTTGGTTTTGGAATGTGTTAGTGGATGTGTGTGTGTGTGTCCGCGCGCGCGTGGACGTTGGAGAACTTGAGAATGTTGAAAATGATAAGGAAATGGAAGACTTAAGACTAGAGTGTTGGGTATGAAAATGAAGTAATTTCGTATGGAATAAAAGTCCGATTATGTAAATGAGAATATATTAAAAATGAAAATAGATTTTTGGATCAAACTATGTAGTGTATTTCACATAACCATCCTCGCATGTCCCGTATTTTTTCATCTTTAGTGTATTTTCTACTGCGGGTGTTTTGGGTCTCGCGGGATGTACCGGATATCTATTGTTTTTAGAAAAAACATTTTTTTTATTTCAAAATAAAAAAATCCTAGATATCTGAGCATCAATTTTAAAAAGAAAAATTTAGCGTTAGGTACTCTTTTTCGTAGTAAAATTAGTTTTAGTCCCATTCAATTTTTTTAATTAGGATTAGTCCCGTCTCAATTTTAATTTTCTGAAATACCCTTAAATTATATCTTTAGAAATTTTTTTTGACAAAATTCATTCCTAATCGGGTATCAAAAATTCTATTCCATAAATCTCTCAAAATTTTTTTAAAAAAATCTCTCTCCAAAATTTCGCGCCATAATCACCACAACTTTTCCATCGTAAACAACCACAAAAGATGACCTACAATTAATAAAAACATTAACAGCAATTAGAGTCATACTAAAATGTATAAAAGATACTAAAACATGCATTCGAAAAAACAACAATTCATTATCACTGATAAATTTACAAGTTAAATTCGAATTCCATAATTTTCACTTTTGTTGCAACTAATACATTTATCAGTTTATTTCGAATTATAAAATTTTACTGTTGCGTCAACTGATAAATGTACCATTTGAAGTTTAATTCTGAAAATCAAACTGTTGCGTCAACTGATAAATGTATTAGTTGAATTTTATTTCAGAAAATCGATCTGTTGCGTCAACTGATAAATGTATCATTTTAATTTTAATTCTGGAAATCGAATTGTTGTATCAACTGATAAATGTATCATTTGAAGATTAATTATGAAAATCAAAATATTGTATCAACTGATAAATGTAT
>JAOTRH010095894.1:0-16237 GCA_034768845.1 Heliamphora exappendiculata
CTGCTCGATCCACGAACAACTGAGGGACCTGACCTCTAGCCCGATTCCAGCTTAGAATCCCTCTGTCCTCAAGAGCTCCGCACAACGAATAGAGCTCTTCTGTAGTCATTTCTTTAGTTAACGCGGCCTTGGCGATCGTTCGCCATTGCGTGCTGCCCAGTGGGTACTCGCCAGCGACTTGAGAAAGGTTTCTGAACTTCTCAAATTGGGATTGTCGCGAAATCTTTTCGGCGATGGCGAGCGGAACGACAAAGCCAGTCGGATCGACCGCAGCGATGAGTTCGTGTCCGAAATATCCAAACGATCCAGGCCCATCAAGTAGCTCAATGAGTTCATTAATCGCATCCAAGACGAGTGGGTCATTACGGTTTTCTGAATTTACCAGCTGAACGTGGCGGAAGAGAACGGAATGCCGCCCGAATGCCAGATAGGTCGCGTTATTTGTCTGACGCTCCCTTTCAACGGCTATACGTTTTCTAAGGACCTCGACAAGCCACTTCAGATCCGGGCTAGGCACCTTCTTGAAGAGCTCCGCGAGTCGCCATTCCAAGCCGCCACTAAAGGTTGTGAGTTCAGAAACCAGGACTTGCTCCAATAGCCAGATCCCTAATTCCGATGGGGGCTTAATATCCTCTCGTCGCGCGCCCCAGAATATTGACTCAACCAACGCATCGATACCTCGGTCTAGATAGTCGGGCTCAAGGTTGGCCACTTCGACAGTCAAAAGAGCACGAAGCGATTCCCAATCGTGCTCGAAAGCCCAAGCAGCAGCGTGAAGAAATCCCGCGCGGTAGCCGGCTTCTTCAAAGGTTTGCGCTTGGCTGCGGAGGTATTCGTGCTCAGATTGATGAACCACCTCTCCGCGCGGAGGGCTGAATAGATCCTCCAGCAGACGAGCACGCTGGAATGAGGTTTTGCAGCTTTCGACAATTTGGTGAGTGACACGAACCGCTTCAACAGATGCTTCCATTCGAAGACGGACTACGCGGCCACAAGCGGTTATTGCCGCAAAATACTGCAAGTCATTGTCATTGCTGGAAAGTCCGATGCGAACGAACGTATCAACCTTGTTGCTGGCGGATGCCAGATTGCCAAGACGCCAGGCGACACCCTGCAGGCTCGTGAGGTCCGATTTGAGAAATTGCCTCGCACGACGAACGAAATTCACGATGTCGTCTGGATCCAAACTCCGGGCGAGTTCGAGCGATTTTGATTCGACGGATGATTGCTTTCTCTCAATATTGTCCCAGTCGACCAAGGGGCCGAACTCAGCCGCAAGTTTGTCGTTGGTGTAATACGTCTCCAATCGTTCCGCAGTCGCCTTGAGATCCGGATCGGTATCAAACCGTCTGTGCCAATCCCAAAGATCTCTAGCTTGAAGTACCTCTTCCGTCCGAGGCGCGTGCTCGATGAATAATGACTCTGTCCAGTTCAACTGATCGAGAAGAATAGTGCGATATGCTGATCCGACGCCTGACTTAACCTGCCGCATTCCTTCTGCGACGGATCGGTGCGCCTGTGCAAGCGCTTGCCAGAGAAGCTGTTTTGTTTCGGTCCATCATTTTAGATTTCCATTGCTCCATATTCCATTTTCAATAATACTGAACAAGAAGTTGGTAATCAAAGCCAACAAAGTATAAATCTGTAATTTGAAAGATGAATAAAAAAAAGAGGAAGAAGAAATGAAATCACACTGAGTTTAGGGTTTCATCAACTCTTTTCATGAATGTTCGTACAAGATCTCGAGATGTCTGAAACAACGAGTGCAGGAATACTTCCTCTTAATGGTGAAACCAATGGGCACCACGTAGCATAACATCCGTCGGCTCTCGTAATCAACTGCTTCCACCTTCCCTCCGCAATACGAACACTTCCCTGGCGCTTTCTGTCTCCCCAACTCTCTCTCTTCTTTTCCACACACAAACCCTAACAAACACATTCTCTCTCTCTCTCTCTCTCTCTCTCTCTCTCTCTATATATATATATATATATATCTCCTCTTATTTGTGTGATTATATATATATGTGCAGAGAGTTTGGTGTTTTAGGGTTTTGATGTTGGTATGATATGTGGAAGATGAAGGAACAATTGAACTGGGGTGGAAAGTTTAGACCTCTCTCTGTATTTACAAGGTATCAAATTGTCAATATATATATTTTTCTGCAGATATATATATATATATATATATATAGAGATAGAGAGAGAGAGAGAGAGAGAGAGAGTAAAAGACGAAAATAGCGTGTGCAAGCAGCGCAACCCAAAGACGGCCGACCGCGGTTTGACTATTAACCGAGCTACCCACGCACCCACGCACGTAAACATTACTTCTCACATTTTAAACATGTTTCTTATTCGATACTCCCAAAATTATAAGGAGTATGGCTTCACTCCAGTTTTTTATTGGATTGAAAAAATAAAATTTAGTTTTTTTGTGATTCAAAATGGATTTATTTTTATTATTTGTATAGTTTATTTTATTGATTTAAGTATATATATTATTACTGTAAAGAATTAAATTGATCGGATATCGTAACTGATTTAATAAATTATATATGTGTTGATAAAATAAATAATAAAAAATAAATCGTAAAATAAATTATATATGTGTTAACACATCTTTTATTTTACTTAAAAGATGACTTAAAAAAAAAAAAGAAAAAGATTAGACTAACCAAAAACTTCAAAATTTAACCCAAACAAGTACTGTGTTTTTTTTTATAAAAAAATGAAAAATAAAACCCAATAAAAAAAAATAATTATTCGATAAATGTATAATGACTATGTGGTATTCTTATCACTTATCATAACAAACAATACTTCACTTAAAATTTTATTGACTCACCTAATTTAATTAAGTGAGTTAATATTATTCCACTTGAAATTTTTTTTTTTTTGGTTACGTAAACCTACTTTTATGAATAATACCCATATGGTGGGTTTCCGAATCGAGGCTTTTCAAGGGTTTCACAATCTTTAGGCATTGCTGGTCCAACCAAAAGTTTGCAAAACAAACAAAATTTTCTTAAGCCCAATGGAATACTAATACTAGTCCAGTCCAAGGGCTAACACTGTTATCAAACATGGCCAATGCCTATTGTTTACTTAGTGTTTTCTTATTAAATAATATAATAAATAATATTTTGAGTAAAACAATATAAACTCACTTTTATAAGTTGCAATATGTTTTTTATTTTTTTTATTTTAAATTATAATATTTTGGATATTTCACAATTTTTTTATTTAAAGAGTCGAGATACGTTTTGAATTAAGGGTATTATAGTTATCTATTAAACAAAAGTTTAATTTTTTTAAAAACTACTCGATTCTTTTAAAGATTCCAAGTATTATACCTTAAAATTTGACTATTTTTATGAAAGAAAAATAGTTTTTAAAGATGCCATAACCGTAGTTTACTTTTTATTTTGTTTTGTGTTAGGAATTTATTTATAATATTATTTATATTAAATTTTATATATTTTTGTGGCAATTTAGGTTATACAAGTATTGTAAAACTTTTAGTTGGTTTAGAACTCTTGTAATTGAATGACTATAAAATTCTTAAGTTATTTGATTTAATTAAGTTATTTAATTGAGTTGTAAGTCTTAGTTGGAATATGAGTCATTTATCAAAATATTATTCAAGATAGAAGACTGAAGTAGAACACAAGAAACTAAGAGTACAAGCTAATGAAACAGGTTCGTACAAGAGCAGAAACCAGTCTGGCACATGACCGCTCGAGTGGGTCCCAAGTGCGCTTAATCGGACCTCAAACAATTTTAATTGGATCGAAACTTTAATATCCTAGCTTTCAAGTCTATAAATAGGGCCATAGGTCAGCCACAAAAATCAACTTTCGTATTTCAATAATCAGAGATTCTAAAGCAGATTAAAAGTTCATTTCGAGTTCTAGAAATTTCGAAGATTGTTTGTGAAAAATTTTAGAAGGGGTTCTAAGTTTCTACGGAAGATTCTGTCGGAGTGACAACTTCGAGAATTTGTTGCTGCGGTGATCAAGCGGGAAACGATGCATGAAAATTCGACAAGATAGTTTAAGACGTTTGAATTGAGGATTAGATCAAAATATGTAAATGAGTATTTTGTAACTGTTCATTTAATTAGTACTTGATTTACCTTGACTAGAATTAGTTCAATGATTTTTTACCCAAGTTAAGCTTTTTACGTAAAAAATTTCGTGTATTGAGTTTGGATATTTAATTCTTTATTTTTAACATTTCACGACATAAATTGATTAAAAATGTAAAAAATAATTTTTTAATTGATTTGATCAAAAAATATAAAAATATATATTTTTTATTTTGTTTTGTTTTGGGCACTTTGATGTAGAAAAATGATTGGTTTTACTAGTGCTATGTTTTGATATGTAGAACAAAAAGAAATAAAATTTTTTTTTTTTTGATAGACAAAATCTAACAGATTTATGCAAAACCAATCTCTTGCTACAAGCATCCTTATTTGGGGAACGTGGAGCCTGCTGTGGGGAAAGTCACAGCAGAATCAGCTGTGATCCAAAACGACGTCGCTTTGGGTTGTTTCGAAACAAATAACATTTTTAGTGAAACTATGTCGTTTATGCGTTTTTGAAAAAATATTCTCATAAACACTTATGAAAAAATTTCCTCTCTCTCTCCTTCTTCTTCCCACTTTATTTCTGAGCTTAAAAAGGGGACCTAGTCCTAGGCTCTTTTATCAAAATAAGTCGATTTTTTAACATAATTAACTAATTAAAATTTTTAAAATTTAATTATTATTCTACGTAAAAGCGTATTTAGCAAACACGTTTTATATATAAATATTTTTAACAAATGCTTTAGTTTTGCAAAAATAATATTTAAACTTAAAGCGTATTTACTAAACACACCTTATGGCTTAGTACACAAGTCGTGTTTGCCAAATACATTTTTATACTTTTATACATAAAACGTGATTACCAAACACGCTTTAAGTATTTTACGCATATTTTTGTAAGAAAACGTGTTTAGTAAGCAAGCTTTACACAGAAAGCGTGTTTGGTAATAACACTTAAAGCGTAAAATTATAAAATTATATGAAAAGCAATTAAAAGTTTTGTAGTGAAGATGAGCAGTCCTCTTTACACAGAAATCGTGATTGTCAACCACGTTTTTTTTGGAAATAAAAAGTGCCCGGTTCTCACTGGAAATGTGTTTATGAAAAAAGCTCAATAAAAAACATATTTACATGAAAATCATTTTTTTTAGTTTTCGAATATATTTTTATAATTGAATCTATTTATTACTTAGAACTCGTCGAATTTATTATTTGTAAAAAAAATTAAATTGATTTGATAACTGTAATTAAGTGATTGAAAAACATATGTTTAAATTTTTTTTTTAAAATTATAACTTTTATTTATATTATTTTTAAAAGAACATTATGTGATTATCTAGTTACAGGTATCGGGTCAACCTAAATTTTTATATGGATAACAAACTTATTGAATTTTAAGTAATAAACGGATCCGATCATAAAAAAATATTTAAAAATTAAATAAAAAATATGAACAAAATTTAACTCATTGAGATGAACTTATTAAAAATATGAAAACAATCACATCCGAACTCATCCCAACTCATCCACAAAAAAATGCATGAATTTTATAATGTAAAAGGCATAATGAAAAACATATTTACATGAAAAGTGTTTTTTTTAGTTTTTAAATATATTTTTATAATTGAATTTATTTATTACGTAAAAATCGTTGAATTTTTTATTTGTAAAAAAAATTAGATTGATGTGATAACTGTAACTAAGTGATTCAATAATATTTGTTCAATTTTTTTAAAAAAATTATAACTTTTATTTATATTATTTATAAAAGAACATTATGCAATAACTTAGTTACAAGTATCGGGTCTACCTAAATTTTTATATGGATAAAAAATTTATTGAAGTTTACGTAATAAACGGATTCGATCATAAAAAAATATTTAAAAATTAAATAAAAAATATGAACAAAATCTAATTCATTTGAGATGAACTTATTAAAAATATGAAATCATCTCATACTAATACTTATTCATGTCTAAAGAGTGTTACTAAACACACTTTATTAATAAACTAGTAAATACTTTTTTATTAAAAATAAATTTTAACATAAAATATGTTTACCAAACACGTTTTTATTAAAATTAAATTTATACTGAAAACGTGTTTACTAAACACGCTTTATGTATAAATCTAAAAATCTTGTTTGTTAAATACGTTTTTATGTTGTTGTTTTTTTTTTGAGATTAAACTTAAAAACGTGTTTAGCAAATACATTTTTTATTAAAGTATATTTGCTAAATATATTTTTATGTAAGATGAAAATTAAAATTTTAAAGAGCCCCCTTTCCCCGTCCTTTTGAACAAAAAAAAAATCAAGAACTCTAATCGTGTGCTGACAAAGCAAAGCGCACATTCACTGTTCTCTCTCCCTTCTTATATTTACATAAACTAATTAGATTAAACAAACTTAAAGATTGAACCCCTAAAAAAAATATTCTAGAGTTTAGCATCGAATACTATCAGCTAAGCAGTAAGCACAAGCTCATATGCATAGAGAGAGAGAGAGAGAGAGAGAGAGGTGAATCTGTTTTTGTGCATTGTCCATGCTTATTTCATAGGATTTTTTTTTCTTTTTTTGGGTTCTTTTCTAACTCTATGTGAAATGTAGAGAGAGAGAGAGAGAGAGAGAGAGGAGGACTGGGTTCTTCTTTTTTTAGTTCAGAAATAAAGTGAGAAGGAAAAGAAGGTTTTTCTTAGCTCATAAACAAAGTGGGAAGATGAAGAAGAGGAGGGAAAAAGAAAGAAAATTTTTCACAAGTGTGAGAATTTTTTTTCCAAAAGCACAAACGACATAGTTTTACTAAAGATAATTTTTATCCCAAAACAACGTCGTTTTGGTCGTAGTTGATTCTGCTGTGACTTCCCACAGCAGGCACCTCGTTCCCGTTTATTTGTGTTGGGAAGTCCTTCCAAATGTGGCATTTTTCCATAGATAACGTTATTTTTTAGGGTTCGTGAGCTAGTGCGTTGCAATTTCTTTTCATATTGTAACACACCAAACTAGCGAAAGATCCCTTAGCATTTCTACCATCATTGATAATGGCTCAAATGTGGGAGAAACCCTCTTCTTCATCCAGCAGTGCTTTCATCACCATTAAAGAGTCACCCTCTACTTGGATTTTTCTTATTCTCAGTTCTCGTGTCAACTCCAGTGCTTTCACTCTATCACAAGCTTTGGCTTGATCTGCATTCATCATGAAATGTATTTGTTCAATTCCTACGGCTAAAAGCCTTCCTTTCCCATCCCAAAAAACAAAGCTAATTCTTGATTTCCTATTCCTTGGCTCCATAAAAGTTGATCTTGATAAACCAAGCCTATGGGGGATTCTAATTTTTAATCTAGTCTAATATGGGCTGAAAGGTGCTAAGGTTTATAGTTTCTTGTCGAAATTCTTGAAGGAACTCTTTTTCTACCCCCAAAACTGTTGTCGGCGATCTTTTCAGTCTATCTAATCCTACTGCCAATTCATTCCTTAGAACGCATATGTATTAGTTAATCATACAAAATAGATCAAAAGTTCCTTCTGATGAATGTTTGCATACCTCTATTGTTCATTGCATGAAATCCCATTTCTCTTTAGTATAAGACCACTTGAGGAAGTATCCACTCCCTTGCCACACTTCCACCAAAAAGGGCAATCTCTAAAACAATGTACTTCAGTTTATATGAAATTCCTGCATTTGTCACATATAGGATCTGCGTCCATCTTTATCTTTAGTAAATTTTTCTTAACTGGTAAAATATTACAACAAGCCTTCTATATCTGAGCAGCCTGCCTTGACCTTGTACATTTTATTGTGGTATGATAACCAGTCTTTATTGAGTATTTCCATTCTTCGCATAGTGCCAAATGTGCTTGTCTTGGTCTCCACATTTACTCATAGGGATTTAGGCGATCAACTCTTGTTCAAACAGAAGAAAAAATTATTGTAGGGTTGCTTGATCCCATCCTACTCTTTCCCCACACATCAAGTTAACTACCTTGAGCTCTTCCCAATTCGTTGGCCTTGTACTCATTATAGTGAAGGATGATGGTCTGTGCACCCACATGTCTTTCCATATTCTGATTGATTCTCCAATTCCTACTCTCCATTGCAATCCATTCATTATTAAATCTCGCCATGATGCTTCCCCAACTAAAAGACGAATTAGCCCTTAATTTTGCCCCCATAAATGATGATTTTGGAAAGTATTTTACTTTGAGAATCCTGTTAACCAAGGATGAATGCTTTGTGATAAGTCTTCAGCCCTGTTTAGCAAGAAAAGCTAAGTTAAAATCCCTTAAGTTCCTAAACGACATTCCTCCTCTAAATTTGCTGACACATAACAACTCCCATTTCATTTAGTGGATTTTCTTTGCATATTCCGACCCTCCCCAATAATATCTAGCAAGCATTGTTGATATTTCTTCACATAAGCCTAATGGGAGTATGGCCTGAGCAACTACCTTAATTAGTACTTCCTTGCCTGCTTGATATAATAGCCTTTTCCCCCATTCTTGTACGGCCACCCTTATCTTGTCCTTTAGATTTCTGAATTTTTCTTTTTTTGAGCATCCCGTCACAGTTAGAAATCCCAAACACATCCTATGTTCATCCACCATTTGTTGCCCTAATGCTTCTTTGTACGTTCTTAAAATCCTTTTCATTGCCACTGCCTCCTCAACACTTGGTTCACAAAAAATCAGACTATCATCTACAAAAAAGAGGTGAGATATATATCCTTGGGCATTCATTGTTTAATCAGATTCCATAGATTAATCCATCCATTTCAACCCTTTCAAGTTGACATGAAAGGCCTTCTGCATATATAAAAAATAGGTAAGATGATACTGGATCACCTTGCCTTAGCCCCCGTGAGGGTTTAAAGGGCTTTGAGAGATGCCCATTGAATAGAATATTATAGCTTACCGACTTCACACATTTCATAACTAGATTTATCCACCCATCACCAAAACCCAATAACTTTTTCCTCTCCTTAAGGAAAGACCATTCCACTATATCATATGCCTGACTCATGTCTAACTTCATTGCCATTCGACCCTTCACTCCTCTTTTAATTTTTAAGTGGTGAAACATTTCGAAAACAACAAGGATATTGTCTGTAATTAACTGATCATAGATGAATGCGCTTTTGAAACTCCAAAATAACATGTGGGAGAAAGGGCTTTAATTAGTTGGCAATTACCTTCGAGATAATTTTATAGATCACATTGCACATTTCCTTTGCATCAAAGGTGCAAAGTAGTGCCTCGTTCATCCCATCTGTAACTTTCCTCTCCACCACCCCTGTCCAGTGCTCACTTCTCTATGCTTGTGATGTGCTAAAATGTCTTCAAAATATTTAACAAAAATACCTTGAATCGCAGCAGTTTCTGTACACCAATTTCCATCTTCATCTTCTAAACCTGTGATGTAGTTCTTCCTCTATCTAGAAGTAGCGTTAGCATGAAAATATTTTGTATTTTTGTCCCCTTGCCGCATCCACTCAGATCTACTTCTCTGCTTCCATAGAGTTTTCTTTCTCTCCATCACTTCATTTAACTGTTGAGAGACAACCATTTCTTCTCTATCTGATGCTATTGTCGGCACTTCAGTCTTCAGCTGTCCCAGTCTTACTGTGAGTGTCTTTATTGTTGCTTGAAGATACCCAAAGGAGAGCTTGTTCCACCTTTCAAGGGCCTTTCTGGTCCTAGCAATCACTTCTTTTAAGTCCTCCATTACCCTAGAAATTCTATGACCACCCTAGGCCTCCTTAATTATCTGTTCACACCCCTCTGCCCTCTCACACATTTGCTCAAAATGATATATTCTTGATTTTCTGTTAAGTAGTTTCCTATTATCCCTACCATGGCAATCAGTGATCACTAGAAGGTGATTGCATTTCGAAACATTATTATCTGCTCACACCCCTCTGCATCTGGAAACATTGTTATTCATCTGACATTAACCAGTGCCCTGTCCAATTTCTCATGCACCTGGTCCCTCACTATGCTCCTGTTGTTTCAAGTGAAGGACTTGTCGAGAGGGCTGAGATCTTGCAACCTACTATCCTCGATTGCATTCCGAAATGCCTCAATTTTCCATCTGGTTCTTTCTTCAGCCCCAAACTGTCATAAAGTGTCCAGTATTTCATTGAAGTCTCCTATACAAAGCCATAGGGGATTGCATTCCGAAATGCCTTAATTTTCCATCGGGCTCTTTCTTCAGCCCCAAACTATCCTAAAGTGTCCAATATTTCATTGAAGTCTCCCATACAAAGCCATAAGTATTCCAAGAAACCAACCATCCTTCTCATTAGGTCCCTAGAAAACTTTCTCATTGACATCATGGGATTACCGTAGAAACCTGTGAACCGCCACACTATACCTCCTTCTTCCCCTTGGATAATTGCATCGGAGTTGTAACATTGCAATCATTCCAAAGTAATCCTAAGCCTCTACAAAAAAAAAAAAAAACACAATCCATCTCAACCTAAAAAGCATGCTTTCAACCCAATTTAACCCTTGTTCGTTCCCATTTATGTATTGGTAATTTTGTCTCCATCAAAAAGATAATCTTAAAAGTTTTAGCCTTCAGTATCCCTTGTAGGATACGAACTGTCTAGAGATTCCCAAGCTTTCGACAGTTCCAACTTAATGCTTTCATTGCATTCGGGGGGTTGATCATTAGCCTCCACTGTTCCACTGTGTTTCCCCTTTGGTTGAAGAAAAACATCATAACTTGAATTATTCAAATGCTCCACCGTCACTTCCTCTGTTTTGGTGTTGATATTGTTTGCCTCAGCATTTCTTTTTTTCCCCTTCATCCTTTAACTGTTCTTGCATAGAAACATCGCCACTTTGCCTTACTAGTTTCTTCCATCGCCTACACTTGGGTACTTTCACCCCATCGTTCCAGGTTTTTACTTCCTCGTCTTCGACACATCAATGAGCTGGTGTTCTAACAAATTCTTGCTCCACTAGATGGCCACCGCAAGTCGTTCCCTGGTTTATTTATGTCTCCTCATGTCTGAGGGCTTTCGTCATCCATCCATTTGCATTACTGCTGACCATGGGAGAATATAACGAGCTTGCTGCCTGCAAAATTGGCCCAATTGAGATTATTGAAAAAAATCAATCAAACACCTACCATATAAAGCTTTTGAGTCATATTCGCACCTCAAATGTATTTAATGCAAAGTACTTGATTCCATTACGAGGCGATAGCACTTCTGATGAGGACTTGAATTTAAGGAAAAATTGTTTCAAGTTGGGAAAGATGATGCAGAGCTCATTGACATATTTTCATGGAGGCATATTGATGTAGTAGAAATGTGTGGAATAAATAAATGTATTAAGTATTTGGATTCATTGATTCAAAATAAATGCCGAAAACAAGTAACAAAAGATAAGAACTTGGGTTCGTTGATTCAAAAATAAATACCGAGTACAAAATCCTTCTTCAACCCGTAGATTCACAAGAATACCAGAATTAAAGGGAAAGAGACGAACTCTCAATATATTATTATTCAATCAAAAATTATTTTAGCTTAAGGCTTACGATGTTTATTTGTAGCATACAAAGGTTCCTACAAACTAGGAAGCACAAAAGAAAAGGAAACACAAAAAAGGTAACACTTGTTCATTAAGCAAAATAAAGTAAAAGAAATCTATAATTACTAAGATGGAAAGATTGGAATTAGTCTCAAATCTGGAAACAAGAATAAATAAAAAATCGTAGAAAAAAATCTAGCCAAAAACAAATTTATTAAGATTAGGTAATTAATAAATCAATTATTTCCTAAAACGACAAATATAGAAATTAAATGTAGGCCTTCCGAACCCCATTAGCTAATGCTGGGCTGTTCCTCTATTATCACTGTTGAGCTTTTCGATGATCCAAGCCCTTTATGAATGAAAGGCTGACTTATTCTAAATCATCCTCCAAAGGTAGGAAAAATTCACCCTCGAATTTGCAGACTCTTCATCAGAACTATTACCTCTATATGGAACCAGATGCTTGACATTGAACACATCAGAAGTTCGAAAATGGCTAAGAAGCTTCAACTGGTATGCATTGGCATTGACTTTTTCCACCATTTCTAGTGGCCCTATCTTTTGAGATGCTAGTTTTTTATATTCACCAACAAAAAACCTATCTTTTGTAAGAACTACCTAAACAAAATCCTCGACCTCAAATTCCAACAGTCGGCATTTTTTGTCAGCATTCTATTTGTACTTAATAGTAGCCTCAACAAATTCTGATGCATTGACTGGTGCACCTCTTGAAGATTAGCTATTAAGTCTTCTACTTTTGCATAAACACACTTCAAATCTAGATTGGGCGCCAAATCTAGTGGTGCTCGCAGATTGTAACCATAGTTAATGTAAAAATGGCTGAACTTAGAACTGCGGTTAATATAGTGATTGTAAGTGAACTACACTTGATATAATTTTTGATCCTATGATTTCAAATGATCACCCACCAGATATTGTAGTAAGTTACCTACGAAATGATTGACAACCTCAGTTTGTCCGTCCATTTGGGGGTGATAGGCACTACTGAAGTCGAGCTTGGTGTTGGCCATCTTCCATAAGAACCTCCAAAAGTGGCTGAGGAACATATCCTTATTAGACACGATGGATAGTGGCAACCCATGAAGACGGTAGATTTCTTGAAAATATAATTGTGCCACATTCACAGCATCCATAGTCTTCTTGCAAGCTATAAAATGCAGCATTTTGGAAAATTTGTCCACGACTACAAAGATAGAGTCACAGTCTTGTTGTGTACATGGAAGGCCTAAGACAAAATCCATCCTGACATCAGTCCACGGTTGGTTGGGAACAGGTAAAGGCATGTACAACCCTGCATTTGTTGCGGTCCCTTTTGACACTTGGCAAATATAGCAGCCTTATACGAACTTAGCAACTTCTTTGTGCATAGAGGGCCAATAATAGGAAGTGGCCACCAATTGTAAAGTCTTATCGAGCTCCACATCTCCCTCATCGTGCAACTCCTTAATGATTTTCAGCCGCAGGCTTGACTCAGGCACACACAATTGATTTCCTTTAAAAAGAAACCCATCATGGATAATAAAATTTGACTACTCTCCTACTAAAACTTCACCAATAATACTTATAAAATATGGATCGTCAGCTATTAACTCATGAAACAACTCAAAACCAAATACCTTGGTTCACATTATGGTGAGTAGAAGACCACGACGACTAAGAGCATCAGTTACTTTGTTCAATACGCCAGACTTATGTTTCATCACAAAAGTGAACTATGACAGATATGCAGCCTAATTGGCATGTCGAGATGATAGCTTATCTTGGTTGTTGATGTGATTTAATGCATTGTGATCGGAGAATAGAATAAACTCACTTTGAGACAGATAGGAATATTAGTGTTTGAGAGCTTATAGAATGGCATATAACTTAACGTTATAAGTGTTGTAATTTTTCTTGAACCCGCTTAGCTTCTCATTAAAGTCGACAACTGGTCATCTTTCTTGGCTTAAGACAGTACCAATGCCCACTTTTGAGGCATTGCAATGCAACTTAAAAGGTTTAGAAAAATCTAGCAATACCAGTACTGGTGATGTAGTCAGTTTATACTTGATTTGCTGAAAGCCTTCTGTTGTTGCTTCCGACCAATAAACCTTTTTAGCCCTTATGCAATCTGTGATTGGTGTCATGATGCTACTGAAGTTGGGAATGAACCGCTTATAGAATGAAGGTAGCCCACGGAAACTACCCACTTCATGAATATTCTTTAGCAATGTCCATTGACGGACTGCTTCTACCTTCAACTCATCTACTGCAATTCTATCATTGGAAATAATGTAATCAAGAAAGAGAACACTACTAGCTGGAAAAGAGCATTTAGTCAGAGCTGCATAAAATTTTTCCTTCTACAATAATGAGAGGACCTAGTGTAAGTGCTAGAGATACAGTTCATGGTTAGCACTATATACTAGAATATTATCAAAATAAACAACAACGAACCTTTCAATAAAAGGTCAAAATAACTGATTTATCACACGCATAAAGGTGTTGGGAGTGTTAAACAACCCGAATGGCATCATTAGCCACTCATAAAGTCCTTTGCGAATTTTAAAAGCAGTTTTCTATTTATCACCTTCTTGGATCCGAATCTGATGATATCTACTCTTCAAATCAAGTTTATTGAAGACAGTTGCTCCACTTTGTTGATCTAGCAAATCATCTAACCTAAGAATGGAAAATTGGTACCTCACAGTACTTTTATTAATTGTATGACTATCCATGCACATTCGCCATGAACCATCCATGCACATTCGCCATGAACCATCTTTCTTTGGTGTTAATAATGGAGGTTCTGCACATGAACTTAGATTCTTCCTAAAATGGCTCTTTTCAAGTAACTCATCTACCTGCCGACAAAGCTCCTCATGCTCCTTAGGACTCATGCGGTGATGGAGAGGGTTTGGTAAACTTGTTCTTGGGATGAAATCGGTCTAATATTGAATACCTCTCAACGGTGGTAATCTTATCGGTAACTCTGTTGAAAGACATCCTGAAATTCTTTTATTAACTCCATCATGGCTTTTGGCACAGTAGATACTGTTAGGCTTTCCTTATTGACTAATAAAAACACCATCTCAATTTCAATCAGCTCTTTCACAAATCATTGCAGGGATAGAAGATTAGAGTTTTTGTCAGTCACTACTCTTGGAGCTTCATCTTTGCTTGGAATGAGCATAATTTTGATTTTGTTGAATAAGAAAGTATAGGCATTCTTCCTTCCATCATGGAACACACACCTGTCAAACTGCTAAGGTCTACCCAACAAAATATGACAAGCATCCATTCAAACGACACCACACACTATTTTATATTTATAGATGGCACCAATAGAAAGAGAAACTAAACAACGTTGTGAAACTGTTACCTCTTTACCCTTCTGAAGCCAAGAAAGTTTATAAGGACTAGAATTTTATTTTGTGACTAGTCCTAATTTATTGGCAACTTCCTCAGATATCACATTCTCACAGCTGCCCCAATTTGTCACAAATCTGCATACTTTTCACCAAATAGTGTAAGTGGACTGGAAGATATTATTGTGCAGCCACCCTTCTCCTTTCGTTTCTCGTGGGGCAAGGTAGACCCTTCGCACCACAAGTAGAGACCATCATCCCCAAAGACCTATTCATAGTTGGACTCTTGAAGCATCCCGTCTTCTTCGCCTACAGCAAGCTCTTCGCTGTCTATAAATAAACCCTTTCCATAGTGATCTCCCATCCTATAGTCGACTGCACGATGTCCTTATTCATCACACTTAAAACAATGTAATTCGCCTCCGCTCACAGGGTTCTGTCTAATTGTCCTGCTATTGGTGATTTTTCAACAGCTCCTGTTTAGACAATACCCCGTATCCCGCCAGTCTGGTTGATGCTCTGAATGATATTGAGAGGGTTACGACCTCTAAGGTTGCTCCAAGCAGAGCTTCCAAAATATTCGCTTCAACTATTTTTCCAACTGTATAGCTCTCTAGTGTGCTTTAGAAACTGAGTAAGGATTCAATAAATTCAATGGATCCTGGTATTGGGATTGTAGGCGCCCAATATAACGTGATACTATTTGTCCTTCCATCTCAGAAAAGTCATTGTGCACCACTAGTTGAAAAATGTGGTGATATACTCATCCATCGTCTTTGGCCTTTGGCGTAAATTCTACAGATTCTTGTACATTGTCCGTGTGTAGTTGTGAAGCAAGAACACCATGCGCATTTTCTTTTTAAGATTATACCATAAAATAATCTTCGTCTTCCCTTGTCATGTTCAGGTTACCTTTAGTTGTTGCCACCAAGCTATGGCCCTTCCCCAAAAATGAATGGCTACTAAGGACGCCCTCTTATTGTGTGGCACATCCTTAAATTTAATGACCTCCACAACAAATAGCTAATCTAGGAACTCATCTAGTTGTAGGCTGCCATGAAACTCAAGAATATCGATCTTTAGGCCCGCCTTCTATCGGTGCGACCCTATGTCCCCAACTAGTCTTTCCATCCTCCTAGGTAGGTTCCTAGCAAAGGGATTATCTTCTGTTGGGAGAATTTTCAACGCCGACATAAAATACATGCTCGGGGATCCAGAAAATACATCTTTATTAAGCTTTCAAC
>JAOTRH010095905.1:0-16236 GCA_034768845.1 Heliamphora exappendiculata
TTGTTTGCCTCGACCTACGCAAGGGGACCGAGTACAGCGTCATTCTACGCAGACACTCTAGAGAAAATGAGACGGAGTTCATCGTCAGTGAATCAGTTGTGCGCAAGGATGCGCAGGAGGGCGGCAGCCGGCCCCGAATTCCGTTGAAGGTGACCGAGGAGATCAGTTGGGGGCGGATCGTGGGGGTCTACCAGCACTCAGAAAGCACTTTCATCTAGGTCGCCTGGCGCTTTGATGGGGGAAAGGAGAACTTGGTCAACAATGGTGTCAACGATTACAAATTGGTTTGGCTGCAATTGACAATGGAGGCAATATGGCTGTAATGTGCTTTGAGTGGTTGCGATGCAACTTTGACTCCTATTTGGGCCACACGATGACAGTGGTGTGCCAAGAGGGCAGGGACAAGGATGAAAGGTTGCATCGCGATGGAATTGGAGGAGTTCATCTATGGTTTTAGTCGAAGAGGAAGAATGAGATGTTCTAGCAATGCTAGGTTTCAAACAAGGGTTTGGCCTTGCTGGTTGTGTATGTTGTTTTTTTAACAAAGTGTTTGAGGATATAGGGAATAGAGAACAAAAGAGAGGGAGAGAGGAGATCTTGAGCTTAAGCTCTGATACTATTTAATGCAGCACATGGAGGGACGGGAAGTGGAAATGGGTAGCAATAAAAGAGGTCACAATCTTAATACGAAGCCATAACCTTAAATTTAACTTTTCATTAATCAATTATGAATAATATATCAAGAAAACTTCTTATTTATATACCCAAAACCCTAAATATTAAATGAAAATAAAATAAAATATAATTAAAAGGTAACCAAAATATTTAAAATCCTAATCTAAAAGGAAATAAAATAAAATTCTAACTAAAAGATAAGACAAATAAAAAGAATTAAAATTAAATTGCAAATAAAGCTCAATGTTTTGACCTTATAGTTCTAGAGATAGCTCTATAACCCATCTCTTCGTGTGGAAACCTAACCACATAAAGTTTCTACCCAAACCACCAAGGAGCATCCCATCTTAACGGAACATCCACCTCATCTCAAAGTTCCTCCCTCGCCCCATTATCTCCTAAATTATACACTCCAAAAAATGCCCACCAAAAATCATACTCAATACAACGAAAGAGATAAGAGATCGAAACAATCATACTGGTGTCCTTTTTTTAATCATAGACTTGTTATCCCAAATCACCAGATTACCCCGCCCCCATTGGCAACAAAAGTACCAATCCAACCATCTACCGCACCAGATTCCATGAACCACGGTATTTGGCATAATCTCCATCTTAGTGTCTTAACACGCACACCACATCAACTCTTCAATTTGTTAACAAGGACTTAATTTCAGTTCGTTTCGTCTCCAAATTCTGCTTCCAAATTCAAATCCCTAACGTTCCAAAAAACTGCAATAGTTTTGATCCTCATTGACAAAGAAGCAAGATCACCCTTTGTTCCTACCTCCATTAACAACACCACGACAAAGAAGCAAGATTGCCCTTTGTTTCTACCTCCATTAACAACACCTCTGCCCTCTCCCCTACTTTCGTAGTTCATTGAACAGTAAAGGTTCCTTATCTCCCTGCCCGACCTCTGAACAAGCTTACTTTTGCAAGATTCCTACGAGCCATCCCTTTTCCATTTCTTGCCTCAAAAGGCTTCAAATAAGGACATAGACTCCTCTTCCAAGCCATCATACAAATCCCTTGCCAGGTTTCTTAATTTTCTTCATAACCTACTTACACTATCCTCTCCCACACTGAAGAAATCCCCCATCCCACCAATAGGATCAAGCATCCCCAAATGAAGTCAGCCCAACACCTCAAACTCATCCCCAACCCTAGTAACAACCTTAAGCTCTCCAGGACCTGAAAACCCCCTCCAAGCCCCAACTTGCAAAACCCACCCTCAGTCACCACCGGCCTACCCAAGAAACTCTTTTCGCCCTCTGTAACCTTTGCCACATTCCTTGCAATTCACATCCTAGAGAGAATAAATCAGAAGAGAGGGGAGAGGAACAAACCTGTTACTGAAGGTTAAAGGATGATACATGCTAACTGACTGTCTCTGGTCCTCGTCACTTGGGGCTCCTTGATCGCTGTTGACTGTTAACTGATCTGCCATTTGCGGTGAGAAGTTTCCTGCTCGACCCGTTTGAAAGCTGCCATTTGGGGCTCCTTGATTGTCGTTGGCCATCATTGCTTCAGTTAAAAAACCCCAAGCCACCTGTTGCCACTCCAGGGACCCACATGCCCCTGTGCACCCTTTGCTAGCTTTAATTTGGAACGGTCTTCTCCTAACAAGCCACAAGTGCCCTCCTCTCCCCCGCTAGCCCCGAACACGAACACTGCCACATGCCATCGTCTTCTTCGACAACAATATAATCTTCGCCATCTCGTCGTGCATCGACCTTCGACTGCAACTTTGCCCAAATTTGCCATTGCACCTTAATTACTACCAGAATCGCCCCATCCTACCCTCTCACCTCAATGTGAGTCCACATTTTATTCCTGACCGTTGAAAACCTTATTGTCCCACAGACGTGCTGGTGACATCAGTCTCATTCAGCAGGCCGTGGGCCTCCACCCCGACTTGTAACAACCCTCAAACAGTGACCACCAGTCCAAAACTAGATGGTGGCCTCCAAACACTCCCTGCCTAGAATATGCATTGCCTCTTAGAGGGAAACATAAATGGGTAACACACCCTACCTCCATTTATAACCTCAACTCCAATTGGCGCACCTTTGACTCAGCCCATCCTTTAAAGACGGGGATGCTAGAAAGGGATTTGAGTCTCCTCGACCCAATTGGCCGACCAAACAATGGCCAAGATGCTCAACCACCTCTAGCGAAGAATCTCACACCACCTCAATGTTGCAGTTATTCCACCTCCGTTTATCCACTTCTAAACTTCCCTCCGGCTAAGGGGTCCCCTCAGCAGCTTTCAGAAACAACCCAATCTCCTTTGTCAAAGCACTCAGGCCACCTGGGTCAAAGTCTGATGACACATTTGCAAAGCCTCCCCAACCATCGCCATACAAGTATTGTGGTATGCATCCAATCTCCCTCTTCAACAAATCAGCCATCTAAATCTCCACAAAGCTTCTTATGCCATTTATCTTGCTTCAACAAACCATAACTCTAGAGCCCATATTTCCAGTTCCCCACTTCACCAACACAACACCCCTCCACAAACTAGAAGCCTATCTCAACTTATCACCCAATCAAAGTTAACTCCGACAAACGGAATCGAAGGGACCACTGGAGATCTTGACTGCTTTCTGGCACCAGCTGCCTTTCATAAACATTGAAATTGTATATCTTCCTATCAAACCGGCCAATCCTTCTCTGAGGAACCCCTGCATTCTTGCTTTCATTTCCAATGAATGGCTAACACTATATCTTCTTAAAAAAATGTGAAGAGCAAATAAGTTGGAAAATGATTAAGCTTAGGTTAATTGAAGATTGAAAAAACTCAGGAAATTTTTGGTTTGGCATTGCTGAGCTTCTCTAGATGGTTTTGAAATTAAAACCTTAGTTGGTTGATGTTAACATATGTTGATAATTATTTATATCAGTTTGACTTTGTTAATGCTAACTTTATGTTATCCATCTCAAGACTATGATGTGATATGCAGTTAACTATCAGCGATGGCTTTATACTGAATCTATGATATCTCCTTTCATAGTTTTGAATGTCAGTTGGATTTTGTCTTTGCAGCTGGGAATTCGAGCCTAGTCCCCATAACGGAGATAAATAATTTTATAAGTAAGTTGCTTTCAGATTCGAAGGTCAAGCTTTACAGGAATTCCCTTAAAATGCCAGCGTTGATTTTGGACAAGAAGGATAAGATGATTTCAAGGTTCATTTCAAGTAATGGTTTAGTTGAAGATCCCTTTGCTGTTGAGAAAGAAAGGGTTATGATAAACCCTTGGACAACAGAAGAGAAGGAGATTTTCATGGATAAGTTTGCCACATTTGGGAAAGAATTCAGAAAGATTGCTTCTTTTCTTCATCACAAGACAACCGCAGATTGCATTCAATTCTACTACAAAAACCACAAATCAGATTGTTTTGTGAAGATAAAGAAGAAGCCAGAGTTTGCTAAGCAAGGAAAGTTCTGTTTTACTAATAACTACCTGGTCACATCAGGGAAACGATGGAATCGTGAGACAAATGCAGCATCCCTTGATATGTTGGGTGCAACGATTTCTGCTAATGCTCATGGTGGTGGGGAAAATCAGCAGAAATGTCCAATGAGGATGAGGTTATTAATGGGGGAGACTAGTGTTTATAGAGCACCACGAGGGGATGATGACATTTTGGAGGGATCAAGTAGTCTTGAAATATTCAGTAACGAAAGAGAAACTGTGGCTGCTGATGTCTTGGCAGGTATATGTGGTTCACTGTCATCGGAAGCAATGAGTTCTTGCATCCCAGGTTCTTTCAACCATGGAGAGAGATGCAAGGATTGGAAGTGTCAAAAGTTCGGTTCTTCAACTGGACGGCCAAAGATCCCTGGGGTTACGCAGAATGTTGATGATGATGAGACTTGTTCATATGATAGTTGCGGGGAGATGGATCCTACTGACTGGACGGATGATGAGAAGTCCATTTTCATACAGGCTGTGGCATCTTATCATACGGATTTCACAATGATATCAAGGTGTGTGAGAACAAGGTCCAGGGATGAATGCAAGGTTTTCTTTAGTAAGGCTCGGAAGTGCCTTGGACTAGATATGATTTGTCCTAGGCCTGGCAATGAGGAAATGCCAGTAAGTGATAATGCCAATGGCGGTGGGAATGACGCCTGTGTTGTGGAGACTGGTTCAGTTATCTGCAGTGAGAAATTGGGGTCTAAAATAGATGAAGACCCGATGCTCTCTGATTTGAACATAAACAATTGTGAATCTGATCCTGCAGAGACAATGAATGTGCAGACTGACCTGAACAGATCAGAGGATAGCAATGTAATAGGAGAAATCAATTGTAAAGTTCCCGAGCTTCAGTGGGAGAATATGGCTACAGATGACTGGCGGGCATGTGTTAAACCGGAGCTACATTTTGATTGCGATAGTAAGATGGAAAATGGTATTGATAGCTTGTCTGTGCAAGTGAACGCCCTTGAAAATGCCGTGTTACCTACTGGCGGAGGAGATGAAGCTACTGGTGAGGGCACTTCTTTGGGAGGATTGCCATTGGCGAAAGAGGCTAGTAATCATGGCCTGTCCAGATTAGGTGTCGAGGGTGAGATCATCTCTCCGGGTCCAGAGCTTGAGGGCGGCCAACAACTAGCATCAGAGAACATTTTGAGTAACAGGCAAGAGGAAAATGGGGATGCAAATACAAGTGGCCCAAGTGGCCTAAATTCTCACAAATACTTGCGTACAAACAAAAACATCCCTAAGCTTGCTGCGGTTATAAATGCTTGTGTGGAATTTGAAATTGACGCCAAGCAAGATAAGATTTCCCTGGAGTTAAATCCTCCACAAGAGCCTCGTTTCATCTCACTGGAGCGGGATGTTTCCATCCTAAATTTGAATTCCGTGAATAAAGGTTCTGCAATTCAGTATGAGAAGACTCTCAACCCGGAAACACTTCCAACACTAGATTTGGAAAAGATTAGTGATAAGCAGTGTCAAAAATCTGCTGGGGTGGGTGATTATGACATGCATCAGTCTGGCTGTACTGTGTTGGAGTGTGCCAACTCCTGCCAGATTCTCAGGGGATATCCCTTACAGGTGTTGATCAATAAAGGGGTGAAGGGGGTTATCAGTTCCAAGAAACTGGCTTCACTCCAAAGCCTCTCAAAGGCGGATAATAATGTATCATCTGATATGTATTCATCACAGGAATGCTTTTTCCAAAAGTGTAACGGTTCACAAACTCACAGTTCGGTGCCTGAGCTTCCATTGCTGTCCCAAGAACAAAGAAGTGACCATTCCAGACCCCCTTCATGGAGTTCGTTGGATAGAGAAAAACCACGCAGGAATGGTGATGTGAAATTGTTTGGTCAGATTTTGACACACCCGAAGACGTCTCAGCAAAACCATAATGCTAGCACTGGCGATGTGAATGAAGAGATTGAGGTTCAGCATCCCAAGCTAAACAGCAAGAAATTTAACGTGACAATCAACTGTACTCACAGTCTGGATGGGAATTCAGTCCCTGCAAAGCACAACCGGATTAATTACTTGGGTCTTGAGAATGTGACCATGAGAAGTTGCAGTTTTCAGGATGGAAACAGAGTAAGGACAGGATTCTTGAGCTTACCGGACTCTGCCATTTTACTGACAAAGTATCCTGATGCATTCGGTAACTACTCTACCTCAATTGACACGGAGCAGCCGCCATTGCATTCCATTGTAAGGAGTAATGAATCCAATTTGAATTGCGTACCGATTTCTTCTTCCACTTCTAAGGAGAAAAGTAGCAGCAATGGAGTGACAGATTATCAGGTCTGCAGGAACCAAAAGGGTGCTAGAGTGCAGACATTTACAATGCAGCGGCAGGACAAGTTATTCTCTGAGATGCAAAGACCGAATGGGTTCAAAGTGGTCTCAAATATACAACAACAGGATAACGGGATGGTCAGAATCGATGTTGTGGGAAGAGGAGGGCTTGTTTCAGACCCAGCAGCAGCAATCAAGATGCATTATGCAAAAACTGAACAATCTGGTGGGCTGACAGCTAGCTTCATCGGAGAAGGGGATGAATCGCAGAGAGATAAGGGGGATTTAGGCAGGTAGAAGTGTGGATAGGGCCTATTGAAGAGGACCCTCTCCATGGAATATTCTTAATTCTTCACCCTGTTGCCATCGTGTATAATAGACTTTGTAACTTCAGTGTAGAAAATTGATAGGGAAATGGATGGTTCTCAAATCCGTCCTTTTGGTTTAAGAAAGAAATCTAGGTGCTCGTATTATTTCAGAAGCTTTGTATTTGTTGTACTTGGATATATAGAAATAATCTGTCAAAGTTTGGGAAGCTGGTGTGCAAATTGAGTTTCTGATGCGTTCATTTATAGTTTACTGCCCTTTGTTCCGTTATCTTTTGTTTTATTGTCGTCTTTTCCCTTGTTTTCTTGAAGGCTCAGCTCTTTGGGAGGTACCTCAGGATTGTCTTCAAATTGTGTTTTAGTAGAGGTGTAAAAATGGCACATGGCCGCAGGTCAGCCCGAAGTTCATTACTGCAGCAACCCGGCCCATCATTGGCCAGAGCACAAAAACCCTAGGGCTACGAGTGGGCCTGGGTCTACCCCTGGAGCCCAAGGCTAGGCAAGGCCCGTTGGTCTGTTGGCCCAAGTCCAAGAGGCACCCAACGGCTATTTTTTGGCCCCAAGCAGGAGCCCGTCCTCTGCAATCAAATTTCATTTTTTTTAACAAACTCAAAATCTAATAAACTATAAAATATAAATTTATAATATTATACAATTCAAAAATAAAAAAGACCGATGGCCCACCTATGGCCTGATCCCGAGACTCAGGCCTGTATGCTCCAGGATTGGGCTTGGGCCTGCCCCTCCCAAAAAAGTATGACCCAACTTGAAATTTTGATAGAAGCTTGCCAAACTTGGGCCAGGCCAAGCCTGACCAAATTACAGCCGGACCAGATCGGACTTTTTCTACACCGCTAATCTCAAGATACAATTTCAAAACATGATTCAGCGCAAAAAGATGAGAATTTGGAGGCAGAGGATTTCTTCTCTCCAATTTGTTCTCTACTTGGGTTTGGTGATACTTAACCCATATCCATTGATTCCTGTCCTTTTTGTTGACAATTATTAATTATATAAAAGCTAGCCCTAATTACAGTATATAATAGGCCATGTTTGGTTCGGGATTCAGAAAGTCAGGAATTGGACCATATGAAAATAATGCCATATAGTCCCATGTTTGGTTGATGGTTATGGGACCATTCTAACACCACAAGGGAGGCTGGGTTTGGGAGGGATAAACTATTTCACTCACGTAAATAATAAGTCTCACCCCTTATCTCTCCTTATCCTTACCCTAATCAAATGCATCTCGGTACAAAATAAATGGTACAATTAATTTCATCAATAACAGTTTAGGTATTAACAATTAGAATACACTAACTATTTCACTCACATAAATAATAAATCTCACCCTTTCTCTCTACTTATCCTTCCCTTAATCGAACACATTTTGGTACAAAATAAATCATACAATTAATTTCATCAATAACAGTTCAGGCACTAACAATTACAATACACTGTTAATTCTTTGAATTTAGGCGTTAAACCAAACATGGCCTATGAAATCAAACCGAAGCTGTCCTTGACTAAATCTTATAAACACCTGCTTTGGTCAAAGTCATGTTTTCCAAAATGGGTGTTTATTAGAAATTATTTTTCAATTTTAGCACTTTTAGCCAATGTCCTTAACTAACAGAACACCTGCTTCGGTCAAAGTCATGTTTTCCAAAATGGGTGTTCTATTAGAAATTATTTTTCAGCTTTTAGCACTTTTAGCCTATAACTCAACAAAAAATTAGAAAAGTTAAAATAAATATATTTATAAATTTATACTTATAGTTTATGATTCTAAATCAACACACAAATTCTATAAGTTTATCTAGCTATAACAAACATTTTTAACTTCTACTTGAAGTCGTAGTCATATTTTTTTAGCTATAATTTATAAGTTCATAATTTCAATTACATCAAACACCCATATTCGCAAGAATTTTTACTATATGAAGTATTAATGCGTGTAATCTCCATTATACATGACTGCCCCTTTTGGATTACTTTGAATATGGTAGTAATGCAAAAAGATCAAAATAAAGGAAAAGGCAATTACGATAGATTGGAAGGACAAACAAGCAGATAAATGAACCTTACTGCACGTTCCAAAGCCCCCTCAAGGCACGCATGTTGCATCGCTTTGTAAGACAAAAGCATCGGAAGTTTACTTGCCATCATCTCCAGCTCCCAATTTTATTTCTTGGGTTTCTTCCCGTGTTCGGAGAACAGATGGGAGAGGTGCAGTGATTTTAATGACCTGCAGTGATGACGAGTAATTTGCAAGAAAGTTAGCTTCATCAAACTATGCGAAGGACTCGAACACAGTGAATGGTGCCTTCAAGAAACAATTGAGTTGAATAAGGGTACAAATATTCTTCCAATAGTGGGGCAGCACGATAACAAGAAACAACTTCAAATCAATTATGCCATTAAGCTATTCCTGGATCAGATAAACAAAAAAACTAGTATTGTTTGTGAGTCAAATAGGGATCACTTCCTTTCATGGGTTCGCCTCCTTGGCTCATTGATTGCTTTATTCCTTCCTTACATAAGTATAAACACAAGGATTTTTTCTGTAGATGAAACCAACTCAAATAATTATCCCCTTATTTTTCATTATATATGACAAACTCAAATAATTATCCCCTTATTTTTCATTATATATGACAATTAATTGAGTGTATTTCATGTAAAGATTACGCCAACTGTATTTATGCTTCTGTTTCCCAAATATGTTTCCACCATAGTTACAAGTTTTTAAATGTCAATTGGTAACTACAGCACCTTATAATCAGAAGTTTACAAACATCGATAGAAAGGCACTACCACGGGAAACCCTCAATCTATAGGGCAAAAGAGCATTATTAACATATGACGCACTAGCTAATATTGTGAATAGAAAGAAAACTCATGAAAAATCCATATTTTATGGCACCATAAGCAGGAATCCAGTTAAAAGTATGCTCCAGAATTAGCTTATAATTGACATTCTAGAAGCACCTAATATTTGACACTCGTTGCCTCACCTTGCTCCTGGTTGGATGAGACAAAACCAGTTGATGCGCATGCAAGATGTATCCACAGTCTCCAGGAACTGGTTTCACTGGCCTCTGGTACCCTCTAAACAAAATATGAAAGAAGGTGCAATCAAGATGTATTAGGAACTGCAACCAAACGGTCAGATTGCAAAACAAGATAGACAAGAGAGCACCTTTGGACAGCGAAATACAGTGGGACAAGAATAAGAGACAGATTATGGTAATTTGGTAATCCATAAAATTGTAGCTTTGGTGATGGAGGATCAAGTGGTGGCCGTGGTGGTGCTGTTGATGGTCTGTTGGTGGTCCTAATTAGTTGTTATGGACAGCAAAATATATTTAATCCACAACCCTGTCTAGTAGTGACAGTAAGGAGTTTGATGAATGGCAGTTCAAAATTGTTTTGTCATGACATGGCCGTGGGTGTGGAATAATATTGAGCCAGCCACTTGTTCCATATGTTCTGGAATACGACAAAGGAAATCGGGATAGATTGGGTGCTTTAGCCATTCAGCCATGGATGCAGCAAAGAGAACCATCTTGCGTTCTGATTTCCGTGAACTTTTCCTTCGATATGTTCTGGAATACGACAAAGGAAATCCGGGATGCAGCTCGGGATGTGTTTTCTATTGGTAGTAACATTTACTCGAGTTTATAAAAAAAGTATGAGAGCTTTTTTCTTCTCAAAACAGGGAGATAAGACTGTAGGCGCAAATTTGTGCCGCAAGTGAATGTTAGATGAACTGAATCAGTACCTACTCTTACAAATGTTCACATAGCGAAAAACCAATATGAAGAATTCTATGCTTCTAAATTTTTATCTGGTATTAATCATTTTCTTCATCCATTTTGAGCACATCTCTTGGCAAGTGACGGTAGTATTTTCTTCCTTTAGTAATATGCATGGCTCTTTGAGCTTCCACTGGCTCTTCATCTTCAGGAAGAGATAACTCTGCTTTGAGGTCATGCCACTAATAGCATGGGTCATACAGGCTCACTTTTCACTTTTCAATTTTCAAAGGTATGCTAATAACTTCGGTGGTGGTAGAGGTTGTGGTAGAGGCAGATGTACCACTGTGAAGGGGAGTCATTGTAAATAATCTATGAATTAGTGGGTAAGCCATGTCCCACCAAGAATAAAGTGATATTTTACTCCGAGTAGATACTTCTCATCAGCAAGATGTGAGTGCTGGTACCTCTGGATTCTGACACTTCCCATGGATGATTAGCAATCATCCACCACTAATGTGGCTATTTTTAATCATCCAGTTATTGTAGCTTATTTGGCATTTCATAACTTGCCTACTTGGTCGTAATGCTTCTTTGTTTTCTTTTTTGATACTCTCGCCCTAAGCCATTGTTGTGCTTGCTAATGATTGTTCATGTGTTACAGCTAGTAGTAGTTCTATTCATCCCACCTCCTACCTCTGTCATCATGTACATTATATTCTTAAGTTTCCTTTTAATATCTTTCTGTAAATTTTATGCCCTTTAGGACATTGAAGATGGAGAAGATGGGGAAGATGGTTGGTGGAGGTCATGAGTAGAATGGACTATATTATTCGATGAAGGACCCAAATCCAGGGGCATTTATCTTTGTTATCCCCGAACAGTAGCATAGTAGACTTGGTCATCCCTTCTTGTAGTCATTGAAGAATTTGGTCCCTTCTTTGCAGTCAATTTCTAGTCTAGGATGTAAAGCTTGCTAATTAGCATCATAGGGTTCCATTTCTTCCCAAAGCGTCATAAAAAATGTTAGCATCCTTGTAAGTTGTATCTGATGGTGCAAAATGACGAGGCTTACTGTGAAAGGAAATAACTGCCTAATCATTCTGTAAAGGAAAAAGCAATTTCTGATAGAGTATTTTTCTTATTTACAGGATTATAGATAAACATCATTGATTCAGTTTCTTCCAATATTTTCTCGTATAATATGCAAGGTATGCCATGCATGATTGGAAAATGATGTTTCTCTGAGAAATACCGCATTGCACGATTTTGTGACTCTTAGATCCATTTAAGATCCTCGTCATTTAAGACAATAATTAGTTTAGAAAGATCGTTCCTGTGGTGGTGGAGCATCAACCAACGCATCCTTCATAGATTTGGTACTTTGCGTACCCTGAGATGTTTGAAATGAGGGAAATAGCCCTCTTTGTTGCTCTTTCCGAGTTTCATTAACAGCTTTAAGTGATGGAGATCCACGGCCTCGGCCGCGACCGTGTGAGGAATTTCCTCTCAAAGCATGTCCACCTCTATAAGAGGGGGGATCCATAATTTTGGACACTCATCCCTGCAAACATTCACGGGTCGCGGGTGAGGAAATCAGGAAGGCTATTAGCTTTGCCTTTAATATATTTAGTGTGAAAATCAAAAATAGATAAAATGATTGGCCATCGAGCAAAATTTGAGCAAACATCTGTTTGGATGCTAAATTCTTGACATCTTTTTACAAAACTTATTTTTCGGCACTCCAATCAATGCGTAATAATAATTCTTGATTCAAGACATCATCTTGAAATTTTGTAATACAATTGACAATCAAAAGAATCTCTTTCTTGATTGTTGAATAATTTCTTTGAGAATTTTTCCAGGTTCCTGATTTGAATTGAACTAATTGCTCTTCAAGAGTCTCAAGATTTCTTTGTTTTAAAATTCATCCATAACCAATATCGGATGCATCGATTTCAATAATTTTAAACCATGCTAAATTAGCAATAGATAAGCATGCTAATTGCTTTGCTTTTAGCTTAATTTTCTGCACAGCCTCTATATGAGCTATATACTCCATGGAGGAGGATCTTTTTTCAATCTAGCATAAAGAATAGCAGAATCTAATGCTAAGTCTTTATAACAATTAGAAATATAATTTAAACTTCCCAAAAAAACGTTATAATTGTTTTTTTATCTTTAAAAAATTTAGAAGCAAATTCAATAGATCGTTCTATAGGAATAATTTTTACCTGAAAAATATTATGACCCAAAAATCTGGTTTGAGTTTGGAATAGTTTTATTTTTAGGGCAGATAGGACTAACCTATTACTTTTAACAATATTAAGAAATGTAAGTAAATGTTTCGAACGTTGATCGATATTTTTAAAAAATATTAGGATATCATCTATATAGACAATTATGAATCTGTATAAGATGTAAAAACACCATTCATAATGTTTTGGAATTTAGAATGAGCATTTTTAAACCAAAAGGCATTACGTTCCATTCGTAAAAGGCCAAATGGTACAGTGAAAACTGTTTCATAGCAATCGTGTTCTGCAAATTGTATTTGTCAAAATCCTGACTTTAAGTCAAATTTAGAAAATAATAATGAGTCATGTAATCTATTTAAGAGATCTCTCTGATTGGGAATATGATATCTTATTCATTGTAAAATTTTATTTAAAGATTTATAATTAATAACAAATCTAGGAACGCCTCGTTCTTTTTTTGCATTTTTATTAACATAAAGGGAGATACTTTTTCTAATTAATTTTTTATCCAATAAAGATTGAATTTTAATCTTACACTGTTCAAGGTATTCTTTGCTCATTTAAGTAGGTCTTGCTTTTCTAGGAAAATTTTTCTCATGAAAATCTTTTTCATAAGGAAGATTGACAATATCTCTTTTTCGTTCCCAAAAAGTATTGGGGAGATCACTACAAATTTCATTTTGTAGTTGAGTCGTGAATTGGGTAATTTTATTTTCTATATTTGGATTCTGTAATCTATCCTATAAAGATAAAGAAATAATTTTTTGTTTTAAGAAATTTAATTGGTTTTCTTTAAAAATTAAAGTATCTTTTAATTGGTTGACCAAATTGGTTTGTGGTTGAGTGATGAACCCAAAAACAATATATTGTCCTTTAAGAGCAAGTATAAATGCCAAGAGAATCAATTTTCTCAATAAGTTGGGTTTATGCTAAAAAAGATGTTCCTCAAATAGCATGTTGTGTAAGATTTTTTATTAAGATAAAATTTGTTAATAAGCATAGGCCATTATTACAAATATATGTATTAGATAATTTGAATCATATTTTAAGTTTATTGCCATTAGCAGCACTAAGAAATTAGGTTGTTTTTTCAAAATATTTAGTAAGAATTCTTTAAATCAACGCCACTATCTACTAAAGCAATAATGTATAAAATAAATTCTTGATTTATTACAAATTAAACTTATATATACCATTTTTGATACGTGACTTGATCTAGAAGCATAAGGTAGTTCTCATCAGTGGGTTCATTTGTTTGATTATAATAAAAAATAATTGCATTTTTTCCTTTTTCTAAAATGGAAATTCTTTCTTTGAGAAATCCATATTTTATGTTATAAACTTCTCATAAATTTAAGGTCTTGTTTAAGAGAATTGATCTCATTTTAAGATATGAGATGGTTGTATCTCTGGTAGATATGGAGGTTGAAGCCATCCTTTTGTATAATTTAGAGACAGAGTACAAATTTATAGATTTAGGTATCTCGGGTTCATCTTGATATGATTAAAAAAAATTTCAATTGCTTGTCGTCAAGTATGAGTATCTGGAATTTGATCTATAAGATATAAAATCATTTCTTGCTTTTTAGTAATAACATTAATATGTAATCCATCCATAGCAAGAATTGATTTATAATAATCAGTGGTTGCTGCACAGAATTTGGAGCAACCGTGATCATTCATATCGCATGAGGATGAAGAAGATGAATCATCAATGTGATGCATATCAAGAGAGGAGGAAGAACTATCTGGTTCCTTGTTTGAAGATTGTAATAGAATTTTACATAGTTGATGTTTTAAATCCTCATCTTGGATTAATTAATTATTTTTTTAACTTGGCATTTATTACAGTAATGTCCTACTTTTCCACATTTGTAGCAAGTTATAGTCTTTTTAGACTTGGGATATGACTTAGGATTTTTTTTGGATTTATAGTATTTTGGTCTTTTAGACCTTTCTTCATTGGGACGTTTATATTTTTGTTTTTTGTAAGGTTTATGGTCTTTTGAAGAAGACAGATGTCTATAAGACATATGTTTTTAATAAGTTTGCACATGATAGGCAAACTTATCACAAAATTTGGCTTAATTTTTTTTGACCTGTAAGCATTTGACGTTTAAGTTGGGCTTCAAGATTTAAGTCATTGCAAATGGACAACCCTTCCTTGACACATTCACTGATTAATTGACCATACGTATTCTGGTCATAAAGGATAGAGATACCCCTGTGCTTATTGCAAAGTTTAATTTGTACACAATTAGCAAATAGTTGAGATAATACGGAAATAAATTTTTCTTTCTAGAAGAAACTATTAGCATCCTGTTGTATAAAGACTTTTGATAAAAAAAATATATATATATCTTTATACCAACGAAAATTAGTAAGAGTTAAACGTCGTAAATTCATAAACAATTCACAATTACATTCTCCGGCAATATCAACAGGACCTATAAAATTTTGAACTATGGCCTGCATGAGAGTATAAACACCATATCTTGTTGTGTTTGGACTAATTCTTGTTGTCCAGTTTCCTGTTTAATTTCTTTATTGACCACTAATTTTTTAGCGTTTATGATTACTTGTCTTTGGGATTCATTTAGAACATTATCCCATTGGCCTTTCAATTGACCTGTAAGACCAGAGGCAATAAATTGGACAATTTGTCCTTTATTGTTGCCAGCAATCTTACTAACTCGACAATACATCATCATTCAGTGAATGATATTCATAATAGCATAGTCGCTACAAGTATCGATATTCCATTGATAGATTTCACAAGTATTAAAACTTATAGTAAAATGAGTTATTTCTTCATTAAGAACATCCATTGGGGTAGGACGAGAATAGTATGCACAGGTATCCGGCATGAGGGTAGATGTATTTTTATGGTAAATTTTATTTATTTCACCTTTATCATGATAAAAATGATGAAACATTTGAGTTACATTATTTAGCTCAATATCATCAGTATTAGTATCTTCATTTGTGTCTGCAGATTGATGGCAACCAATAACAATGATATTTAATCCTTTTATTTTAGTTAAACGATTTGTTAATTGATCAAGAAATTCGTCTTTGTTTTGAATAATATTGTCGGGGTTCTTGGGAATACCAAGATTATAATCCTTTATGGTTAAAGAAGGAGCAATTAAAGGTGCTTTAAGCTCCGAACTACTAGTGCTAGGGCTAATAGTCAAATGAGTTCTATGATTTTCAATAATGTTGTCAACTTGACTCTAAATTTTGGTTAGTTGTTTTCCTAGGGTTTGAAGAGTTGGTGAAATTATTTTGTTTTACTATAGAATGAGATAATCTTGGAAAATAACCTCTTTAGTTGTTTAGTTACCCTTGCTAAATGTATCTTCCCATGCATGTTGATTTGGTGTTTTGTGATATAGGTTTGCATCAAAATTTCTAATCAAAAAGGAGGGTGGAAGG
>JAOTRH010095926.1:0-16235 GCA_034768845.1 Heliamphora exappendiculata
AAAGTAAAACAAAAGTAAAATAATCTCTATTTAATTAGAAAATGAAGGTCACACTTCCCGATATCTACATAATAAAATAAGTTATATTTTGAAAAATATTTTCTCTATCTTCTATCAAATTTTTTTTTAAAAAAAGCGGCTAGATTAATTGCTATTAATATTTTGTGATTGGAAGCTCACTTTTTAAAAACTATTTTTCTTAATAACGTTTTGAAAAGAGCTATTGAGATCATTAATTATAAAGTTATATCTTATAATCAAAATTTAACCTTTTTAGAAAATATCTTGTAATAGTGAGGAGTAATTCGGTCTCCATAAAAAATTTAATGTTGACCAACTAAGCGTTCGTTTGGCAATAGATTTTAAATTGAGTTTTTTAATTTAAAATTATTTTAAGTTAAAAAAGTAAAAAAAAATATTTAATTAGGATATGAGTGACTTTTAAGCCAAAGACTTAAAGTTGCTTTAAGGTAAAAGACAAAAAATTTGTTTAAAGTTGTTATAATTTTTAAATTTTTTAAAAATAATTTTATATTCAATGTTGATTTTGTTTAATAAGTTTTGATAAATAAATTTTAAAAATATAATTTTTATAAAATATAAAAACGTATAATAAAAATTATGATATTTTTAAAAAGTATAAAAAAATATATGTAAAAACAAAAAAAAAACAAGATTTTTTGACTTTTAAATAAAAAAGCAAAAAGCATATTTTATGCTGGCTTTAAGCCGGTTTCCAAATAAGGGCTTGGTAGTGTTTTTTTTTTATAATATTTTTAGTTATTTTTTATGTTATTAATTATTCTGATCATGAAAAACTAAACAAGTAAAAAAAAACTGACCAAAAGATATTTTAAAATGAAAAAAAAATGCCAAAATTTAGCCCTATTTTTATTATTTTATGTTTAGCGAATTATTTCTATATTTTGATCATTTTAAAAAAAAAAAAATCTTTCTCTCATCATTGAGACAAATTGAAAGTATAAAAAATAATTACTAAAATTTTTGAAAATAAAACCAAATGCGGAAAATTTCCCTTTGTAATTTGTTTAATCGCGAAAACTTGTATTTATTTTCGACTGAAAGGTCTCGCTTGCTAGTTTGGCTTTAAATCTGATTTGCTAGTTTGGCTTTAAATCTGATTTGCTAGTTTGGCTTTAAATCTGATTTTTAATTTGAAGTCAATTTTAGTAAAATAAGCAAAAGTTCAATAGGTGAATTTAGGCATCACTCAAAGCCACAAGGTAATTATAAGTTTTTTTTTTAAAAGTGACTTTAACCTAAAAAATTTAAGATAATATTTTTATTTTCACATAATTTTATATTTCATATGAATCCTTTTTAATATATCTCAACGAGTAGGTTTTAAAAATATAATATTCATAAAAACTAAGCATGTAGAATAAAAATTATGAATAATTACACTTATCTTTCCTGAGATTTAAGCTTATTATAAGGAGCTTTCATGTGGTCTATGAAATTATACTAACCTTCCATGAGATTTAATTTTCAACATCAATTGCACTCAACTGTTAAAATTTTCGTTGAAATTTAACGAAAATTACTTTTTCTACTCCAAAACCACTCTTCTCATCCCAAAATCACACTTCAAACCACATTTTCTCTCCAAAATCACCATTCTCACCCTAAATTTCAACGGAATGGTGGTTTTAGGAAGGGTGATTTTGGGGTAGGAATGATGATTTGGGTGGGGGGGAAAATGTGGTTTGAAGGGTAGTTTTGGAGTGGGATGAGTAATTTTCCTTAAATTTTAATAAAAATTTTAATAGTTTAGTGCAATTGATGTCAAAAATTAAATTTTATGGGAGGTTAGTGTAATTTCAGAGACCACATGAGAGATCCCTGTAATAAGCTTAAATCGCAGGGGAAATAAGTGTAATTATCTCTAAAAATTATGAAACTTTTAAAATTATATAATAGTATTTTAGATTAATAAGGAAAAAAATATAAAGCCTAATTTCACTACTAAGAAGTAGGGTTTTAGTGTCGTGAAAATGTGTCTCAAAAGGCGAATTTGCCGTCACAAATAGTATTTGCATTGGCTTTGCGTCGGCAAATGAGGTAGCAATTACTAGGGTCTCAAAAAAGTATTTGCGTCGGAACTTACTGCCTCAAAAACATTTACATCGGTGAAAACAACTATTTTGACGGCTTTAAATGGTAGCAAAAACATTAAAAAAATAGTTCATTTTGCGTCAGTTATCAATACAGTCGCAAAAATGACTTGTTATGTTGGTAAACTGCGTCTCAAAAAGTTTTTGCGTTGGCCATTTTGCAATCTCAAATACTTTTTTAAAATTTTTTAAAAAATAGTTATTTATGACGTTTTTTTATTACAAATAACTATTTAAAAAATAATAAATAATAAATTTTTCTAATTTTTTTATCGGTAACAAAAATAATGAAGTACCTAAATCCATTAAATCAAATTAAAATATTTAAAAATACATTTAATCAATGTAAAACTCGTCTAATTCATAAATAATATCCGACAAATAAATTATAATCAATCGCTTTCATCAAGAATATAACACCATAAATATTATCTATCAACCAAAAAGAACTAAAAAAATTACAAATATTCAAATTAATTATAAATTTACCACTACGTCACTCAATAAAAGAGCTTGATTATTTCAAACAAATAAAAAATTTGAGGTTGACAAACGAGACCGAAAACTTATTTGAGTTTTAAATCAAAAGTTTTAAGCTGGCTTAAAGCCGAGAGCCAAACAAGGTCTGATTCTCAAAAGAATTATTTTTTCTTTCTCTGACAACTCAAAATTTTACCTTTTTTGCTTTTCTGTGTATTATATATTTTTTTTAAAATATTATAATTTTTATTATACATATTTAGTTTTTATAAAAAAAATATTTTAGAACTCATTCGGCCAAATGTATCAAACAGGATCCATAATTAAATATTAAATTAATAAAAATAAAAAATTATAACAACTTTATTTAACTTTACATTGCTTGTCATATTGCGTTTTAGTTTAAAACTACTTTGAATCAAATAAGTCTTTTAACATTAAACTAATTTTCAAAATATAAATTATTTTATTATGTTATTGCGTTATTAACTAATTTTCATTTTTTTTATTTAAATGTAATTTAAAAAAAAAAAACCAACTTTAAACCGAATTAGTTAGAATGTCACCTACACAGCGATGTCAAAAACGCAATTAAGGTGGGTTGAATTAATGAACATCTATGTACATGATGCTCAATTAGATGATGCATCATGACATCTTCCTACTACAACCTGACGTGGGCCCTGTTTGGTGATGGAATTAAAATTATTGGACATGATTATTTGAGGTTAGGTTTGGAAATATATAAAGTAGACCAGTTAATATGGTAATAAAGAAAAATGACAAAATCATGAATAATATAATATAGTATTAAAAAAAATATGAACTCATTAAAACTAAGGTTCCGTTCATTCCAACGTAGTATATCTTTTAAGCAAAATATTTTATGTAAAATATGTCCATAAAAAAAATTTATTTTACTTTTATAGTGTTCGGTTGACACAAAAAATATTTTCGAAATTAAGTTTTTTATTGTTGGATTGAAACAAAAAAAATTTCACAACAAAGTTATGAAAAATATCTGAATCTGATGCGTGCCTTGTGGAGCTTCGTTGCCCTTTTCGGATGGTCTTAGTCCACTATCGCAATTGGCTTGTGGGTTACACATGCTAGGGCGGAAAATAATTGACTAATTTATTTAAAGAAAAATAATTTCATCCTATAATGTAAAATATTTTATTAAAAGAATTATTTTATATATTTTTTATTAACTCAACATTAAAGTGCCGTTTGATAACGTTTATGTTTTATGTCTTTTGTTTTTGTTTTTAAATTTTTCGTAAATTGTAAATGAAAACATATTTGGTAATTATTTTTGTTTTTAAAAAAGTGTAAACAGTTTTTAAAATTTACAAAATTTTAATAAATAAAAAAATGTATTTTCACTTATTTTGTAAACAAATTTTGATTGGATTCATCCGTAACCTCCAACTACCACTTTTCAAACATTTATATTACCAAACATGTTTTTATTTTTATTTTTTTATAAACATAAACAAAAATATGTTTTTTATTTTTTGTAAACAAAAAATAAAAAAATATAAACGTTGCCAAACGGGTCCTAAAAAATAATTAAAATATATTTTACTATATTTTACGTGAAAACAAACAAAACCTACATAAAAATTTGCCCATTAACAAAACAAAATGGGGCAAATAATTCACATAGTCAACCCTATTTGAGTGGGATGAGATTAGTTAGATTTGGTTTAGTTTGATTTAGTCAGGACTATTTTAAGTTAGTCCCTAGTATATATTGCAAAGACTCGATTTTTTAAACCTTTGGATTAAGAACGTTAAATCAAACGAAATTAAATTTTCGTATTAAGGTTAGATCAAGATTAAAAGTTTCAAAGAATTTAGCTTAGAATCGAATCTCAGAACCAAAACCCTAAAGCATAAAGATATATCTTAACCAAAAACAACAATCGAATAATCCAAAAATCAATAAAAACTAAAAATCCTATAACCACATAAGAGAAAGAAAATTACAATTTGGTCCAAAATAATAATAACATTTTAGAAATAACCCAATATGAAGACATTCACAATTATCAAGGCTTTTAGACCAAGGAATAGAAAAGCTAAGTGCCAACCTAATAATTAAGAAGAAAATATGCGCAAAGGCTTGATATTCCATAATTTTTAATAATTACACGTTCAATTCTGAATTTTTAAATAATTACACTTTTAGTCCAAGACACCCCACAATTGGTAAATCCATGCTAAGCTACACACCTATTACGAAAGTACTATAAAATTCTTCTATAATACTCTAGAAGTCATCAGCAATCTTATTCATAACAAATTACACGCAAGTCCCTTAATTCTCTCTATCTGCACGAAAATTTCCGAGGTAATTCTCATCTATTTTCTACAACAGACATTAACTCATGAATAAAAATATAAAAGTACTCGATTTCAAAGTATTGAATTAGCGACGAAAAACTCACAAAGACTATAACCCCAAAATTGGGCTAGGAATGGAACAAAACTCTAAGGTTCAAAATAAAACCCTACAGAATATAGAATTCTCTAATACTAAAATCTAGAAATTGAAAATCATAAACAATTATAAACTTATAAGTTTGTCCAATAAGATAGAAAAATTACAAAAAAAAAAAAACAAACTGAACCCAAGTGTAGTTTTACACAATTTTTTAATTAAACAAAAACAAAACCCTAAGACAAAATTTAAACCCCGAATCCTTGAGGACAGTTAACATCAAATATATAAAATCCTACAACCACATAAAATCATAAAATCACAATTCTACAACTTGATCCAAGAAAATCAAGGATCGTGAAAAGATTAGAAATATGGTCCAAATAAAATTACAAAACCTAACTCTTTTAATTAAATCCAACTAATTTAGCCTAAGAAGAATTATAATTATAGCACATGAATTTAAGCTGAAAGGAATTTTTAAGTATGGCCCAAATATGTTAAGCACAACCCGATTGATAATGACCCGTGTAAAAACTTAGTCTAAAGGATAGTATTAGCGATGATTAGCCAACGAGATCTTAGGTTGGTAGAATGATGAAAATCCTAACTCAACCCGAAATCCTAATTCAACCAAAAAATTCTAAAAAGATCAAGTACTCAGAGGCAATTCTCTAATACTCAGAGAAGACTCCTAATGTCCTAAATTAAGAAAATAACAAAAAAGATAAAGTTAAAAATTAAAAATTCTCATAATTAGGATAAAATGACTATTTTGCTCATAATATAGTAAAAAATCCTAAAAACTCAAATATTGATACATGGACACCCTAAATCAGATATTTAGATATAATTAAATAAAAAAAGATAATAACAATAAAAATAACAAAAATATCCTTGCATGGCCGGCCACATTGGAATTAGTGCATAAAAAGTCACTTTTTACCTTTTTAAGCTAAAAAATAAAAACATATTCTACAAAACAAGTATTATTATGACCCAAGATTTTTAAAAAAAATAATATACATAATAATATAATATTATATGCTAACAAAAATAAACAAATTATTATTAAAATTCTTACACACTTAAGTAAGTCAAAAAGTCGCATCTAGTCAAAATAGTTTAATGTAGCTTAATTGCATACATTTAAACAATTGATTGTTGTTAACATTTTTATAAACTATGATAATAATAACAACACTAAAATAATTTATTTTAATAAGTTAGAAGACTAAAAAAATACATCAAATTAATTTTAAAAACTCTTTCTTGTACAATATAGTGCCAAAATATTATCAAATAAGCAATTACAGCAAAATTAAGCACATTGATCCACCAAACTGCCCCTTAGCTGAAAACCCCACTTGATGTTCTGAATTTTTAGATTTCAAATCTCTTAAATAGAGCCCCACCTTCCATGCAATCAATAGGAAAATAGAAAATTAAAATCTTTCTTACAACACCCATTATTTCTTCCACTAATTAATTTTCTATAAAAAGGACCCTTGAGCCCCATTTCTCTCCTTCATATTTTGGTTGACAGGATGAGAAAACTCCAGAAAATTCTGAGTGTTCAAAGCTCTCCAAGTGTGGGAAAGGAAGAAGAAATAAGTGTTAGAGAAATATTACAATACAAGATACATGTTCGGTGGTTCAGAAATATATATTTTTATTAATTTTTAACGATTACAATAAATAGAATTTATAGAAAATAAAATTGTAAAAATAACATGAACAGAATATGCTAATTGAGTCTTGCAAATATAGTTTTCTTAAGAATGATTCACCGCCTACCAAGGGTGTTGTATGTTTCTCCACCGACGTCACTCTCCCAGAATAAAACAGTTGATCCGAACGTTGGAACACCTCTAAGGATCAGCTACTCGAATGTACCTCGTCTGTCTTTCTCTCTTTCACTCTCACAGCTTTGAAATCTCAGAATTTGTCTCTCCTTTCAGTCTCACCTTTTTCTGGCCTCTATCTTCTCTTGTCTGTTCTTGCTCCCTCTCAGAATACAAGAGGATATATATATATAGATACATAACCATTCTCTCATGGGGATTATACATACCAAATGAATGGTAATAAAATCAAGAAATCAATTGGCCAATTAAATTCAGAAATCAATTTTGGCCTATTAATTTCAGAATTCAATTTGGAATTACAAATAATTGAATTGCTAATGAATTCTGCCAATTGAATTCATATAGCGCCAATTGAATTCTACCTCTGCCAACCAGTTGAATTCATATTGCCAACAAGAAGGAGAAACAAGAGAGGGAAGAAGGAAGGAACCAAGAGAGCTAGAATATTCTTAAAGCTAAGTCCTAACCAACCTTCTACCATAACCCAATCTTTCTAAGGTAAGTAAATTTCTTAAACCCTCTACCATTCTCTTACAAAATACCCTTCAATCCATCTCTATAAACATCCTTAAGAATAAAAAATAAAATCTCATCCAAAAGGCATCGTGATGGTAGAATAGGGGCTGTTCGTGTGTAATCTATGGTTGAATGTGTTTGCATATGATTGTTTTTAAGTTTAATAGCTTGTATTGGTTCTGAAACTTTGATAAATATGTATACATTACATGCATGCAAATAAAATACACTAAATCTAACCATATTTTAAGCTAAGACACTGAAATCCTAAATGGCCTAATTTTTTGTGTATTCTAACTTTCTGCAACAAACTTTGAACTATCATAACCAATTGTAGAAAAAATGATCTAAGTGTGATTTTTATGGCCATATCTAGATTTTTAAGTTATCTGTCATACAAAATTGGTTTGAAGTGATTTCATTGGGTAGAACTTAAGATACACCATTTTTACTAAAGAGTGTAAGATTCTAACCACCATGATTTGTAGACATGAAAAACCTAGATTAGAATGAGAACCGCACTTAGGTCAAAACATGAAACTTGTAGAAAACATGTATATCTTACTAGTCACAACAAATGAGCCTAAAATATGAAGTCTTGTTAGGTCAAAACCCCCCCTCAAAGTCACTGTTGTGAATCTATGACTGATAGAGCTCACTGTCGCATGTTTTTGTGAGATCAAAAACCTATGTTTTTAATGGCCAAATCCAAAAGTGATTTTCATGAAACATGTATCTAACATATTAAAATAGTTACTGACCAAAAATCAGCCCTCTATACCCTCGGATGATCCCCCAAAGGTCTTGTGCATTCTCTGTTGAAAACAGGTTCTGTTGAACCTTTTAATGCTGACTGAACGCATTTTATAAAATGGCCAAAATTATCAACTTGTTCCAAATAACTAGCCTTAGTACCAAACATGAACTTTGTAGGGGACACCTTAAACTAGAACATATCCAAATATCAGACCCATAACCCTTGTTTTGATACCCCAAACCCAAGGCTAATAGAGGCCTAATTTCTGTAATTTTTCCTATAAAGTGCTGAATTAGTTTCTTTAAAATGATATAAATGATCTATTTACCCTAAGATCTGACCTTAGTATTAAATATAAAAGTTGTAGAAAATATTTTTGTCTAAATAGTGTTTAAAAAATAAGAACTTAACTCCATGTCTAGGTACCCCAAATCATTGTTATGATTTTTAATTTGACACTTGAATCTTTACCTTAAATTGGTTAAATGTATAAGTGGCATGCCACATTGTAAGACTTAAAGATATGGACTTTAAATGAATTGTGTTAGATGATTGGGAATCCATGCCGCTAGATTGAATTTATGTCTCGTGAATTATTGCTATGCTTTACATACTTATACTATATGCTCATAATTTTACAGTTCTATGCAAAGTATACATATGTCATTTTAGCCTGAAGTCATGATTAATTTATATCTGTGAATTGTAAATAACAGTTACATATGTCATATCACGTCATTATTAGGATGGATTTTATAGGGTTCATCGTTTTATTTTTAAGAAAAGAATGAAAATTAAACCTTAGGGTTAGTACTGTGATTGATGGAATTTAAATATTTAAAAATTTAATTATTTGGAAATCTTGTGATACTGGCTATATTCTCTGATTGGAATATTGTGATATTGGCTATATACCTTGATTTTTTGGGGGGATATTTTTGCCCCAAGTGCTAAATGCCATAATTGTTTATGATGTATATTTTTTTGGTGAAGGCAGTTCGGATGGCGTAATAATAGGAGTTAGATTTCACAATTCCACGTTTGACCTTGACCTGAGATTCGAGAGCCTGAGTGTTGAATTGTCCGCGCCCTTGTCATCAATGGTGACCTCGCTGGACACTTAGTTCGCTACGTAGTCATCCCACGACTTAAGGAACGCTCTTTGTCTGTCGGTAGACTTGGTCAGCGTAATTGGGATCATGGGATTTAGGATGGTTCACCTCGGTTTGGGAGAACCTAGAATAACTTAAGTTAAATTGGATTAGAAAATAAAATTGGTTGCATCGCATTCATTTGCATTACGCACTTGCGTAATTGTTCTTATATAAGCCTACCTTACAGTAAATATCAAATTTGTCTGTCTCCTTAATTATAAACTGTACTGGGTGTTATATGATATGCGTTGTAGAATATTTTGTTGTGAGTTTTGTTTGAAGGTTTAGGGAGTTTGCTTCTGACATTTGGCTCATGGCATTCATGCCACAAGTGAGGAGAAAGAACTTTTTGAGGAAGTCACACCCAAAGGAAAGGAAGGTTTTGAAGGGCAATGTTAGCTGAAGAATTTAAAGTTTACCTTTTTGTTCTTTTTGTCTAGTTGTTCCCGAGCTGATTGTAATTTTTGATTGAATCTTTTGTGAAACTGTAAACGTTATGTATTTTTGATCAGTTCAAAACTCTTAATGATGTAATATTTATGATATCAAAATATGAATGAATGGCTAAAATATTCCTATTATCTATGCTTATGTATGTCCCATGGCTAAAATATTTCCATTATCTATGCTTATGTATGTCCCAACGTGCCTGGAGGATGGAGCGTCTCATATATAGATAGTTGCGGTTTTAAATTTTTTTTTTTTGTTAAGGTAGACATTCAAAAACATAAATTTTCAAATTAAAAAAAAAATCATATTACTTGTGTGTGTGTGTGTGTGTCTATGTATGTATGTATGTATGTATATATATATATATATGACCAAATTGATTCCACCAAACGTGAAACCAATGAGGAGAAGATGATTGAAAATTGTTGCAAAATTTTAAAAATCATGAATGTGTCATCGTGTCATTTTGAAAATATAAGACATGAATAAATGCTTTTTGATAATCATAGAAATTATAGGTTTTTGGAAAAATAGATTCATTTTTAAAATGCTTATTAAAAGAGTCGTCATGACCCCATTCTTTTTTAAAAATAATTTTTAAAATAGCACACTTAGAATAGTTAATGATGCTGCCATCACTACTATTACTATTGTGTTGAATTTTAATAGAATTAGTTTCTAATAATATATTTTCAAAATACTTTTTGGTAGGAGTTCCAGTTTCAAAAATATAGTGCCACTTGGGGGAAATATATTTTTCAATAAAAGAAGTAATAACTTTGGGTCTATTTGGATCACTGATAGCTAACACACTTTGGTAATCCTCATCTTCTAAAGGAATAATTGGGAATAAAGTTTCATGAGGAGTATATGGTTGAGGTTTTTTAGGTTTAGATAAGGTTTCTCTCATTTGGGTGCGTAGTGGATTGGAAGAAAATTCTCTCATGGGACCTTTATCCTTAGACATTATGTATATAGAAGGACTTTGAATTTCCTATAAAAATTCGTCTTTAAATATTAATGTTTTAACTACTTCAAACCCCTTCATAATTGATACTGATAAAATTATGAAAGAATATATAACTCCTTATAATTCCTATAATCGTACATGCTTCATACATAACAATACTATTGAACAAGAAAAAAATATTAAAAATCAATATATTTCATATTTAAAAGAAAATCAAATAAATATTCAATTTTTCCCTTGGTATTATCATATTTGCTGTTCTGATCATAAAATAATAATACCAACAGAATTATTAAATGCCTCTATTAATATGTTTGAAAAGAAATGGACGAAGATGCCTTCCCGCCTTTCAACGCGTGCAAAGAAATAAATAACTTTTCATAAAGTTATTTGATGCTCTGTCATAAAGTTGCTCAGTGCTCTAAAATGATTCCAAAGTGGATGCTCGGTGCTCCCTCTCAATGTTTACCATGTGACTAAAGTTTGTTCCATTATCAGATGCCCCGACAACAGTCACTGTTTTAATTTATCTTTAGTAAAAGTAGTATTATTGTGTTTCCTGTTTATTTCATGTATTGCAATTTTATTTCACGTCCGTGTCTAGAGTATGTCTATATAAGTCCATGGAGGAAGGAATGTTTCCTCAGAGCTTTCATTTCTATCTTCTTCTCTCAGAAGGATCCTAGTCTATTTCTTGTGTATTATAGAATCCTTTTGGGTTGTCCTTCTTGGTGGTTTTTGACTTGGCTCGACTTTTTCAATATCTCCAGACTGGATAGGATCCTCTATTTGGACCCCGGCGTCAAATAATTGCTTGAATGTGGAGAGTGGCTGCGTGATCAAGTAACGCTTTAACGGAGACTACAGGTTTTTCACCACCATCCTTACTTGCTCCTTTTCTGAAGGTCGGTTTGTCATCTTAGCGGCCTTACCACTCCATCGGGTCAGGAAGTCCACAAAAGATTCCCTGTTCTCCTGTCGGGTTGTTTCGAGCTCTCGGGTAGTTACATCCAGTTGGATGTTATAACTATACTGGCTGATAAAAATCGTTGCGATGTCTTCCCAAGTTCTGATTTTGGCTACATCAAGAGAGAGAAACCATTTCTAGGCTGCCCCAGAAAGAGATCGGTGAAAGAACTGAGCCTTCAACTAGTCATCAATCCCCATTGGTGACAAGGTACTGACGTACATTCGGAGATGAATTCTGGGATCTCCGGTTCTATCAAATTTTTTCATGTCTAGCATCTTGAACTTTTTCAGCAATTTTGCATCTGGGAACAGGCAGAGTCCACCTACATCGAGCATGTATTCCTCAACTCCCTTCGCTTTTTTGAGGACCTTTTCTATCCTATCGATCTTTTCAATCAGTGTAGATTCTTTAGAATGCGTATTGTTTTTCTCCTCAACTATCACCTGACGAGGGTTCCGTGGTGGTGGTGGGATAACTTGTGGTCCATCGGGGACTTGATTGTCATCCCACAGGTCCTCTCCATTCTCGTTCGTCTCATTCGGTTGTCCATTCACAACAGGGATATGGGCCTAAATTGCCTGAATATGTGCCTGACATTACACTTAGGCCTGGGTCTATTGCTCTACGGCTCTCTGTATAACAGTAATTGCCCTCATTAGGGCTGCCAAATTCATCTCATTTTCTGTCATTCTAGCTGACTCAGTCATCCGTTCAGATATCCTACACAGTCTTTTTGTCACCGATCTTTCCCAGACAAGTGTTGATTGTACTTTCTTTGGCCTAATGGTAATCCCGCAGAGAAACCTAGATTGCACAAGAAGAATAACCAACCTTAGACATTTTTCGGATAAGGATTCTAGCGACGGATGCAAACATCTCAGATATCAAAAAGGCTGACCGCAGACAGATATAATCATTGAATCCCGAAGAAATGCCTTTGTTGGGCCCATATTGGCAGCATAACCACTGAACATCTGAGAATCTGGGATAAAGGGAATGAATCAATCAAGTTCTACAGGAATGGTTTTATCTAAGCGGGCGGCGCTTCAGCAAGAAGATTATTCTAACCCTACAAGGAAAATCGGCAGCATAACGGTAGGAAAACAACACTTTCTCACATAGGTCGAAAGAAAAGGGGTTTGAAGAAATCAAGCCTAAACTAAAGAAAATGGGATATAGAATTAGCGACTCGAACAGAACCCGAAAGGGGAGAAATAATCTTAAAGGTCCAAACGAAATACCGGTATGACCCCAAGAAGAAGCCTAATACATCAACAGGGAAGAACTGACAATCCGAGAAGAACCCGGAGAAGAGATAGACTATTCTAGAGGTGTTAGAGTGAAACATGAGCACGACCCCCGGAAAGAGAACTACTGCATGAGAAACTGATCAGGGTGAAAGACGAAATCCGGGTAAGAACTCGAAGGCGAAAAACTAATCTATTCAAAGGATAACAGAAAATTCGGGCCGAAATCGAGAAAAGAACTAGCCTAATCAAAACAAACAATCCTAACAATATACAACCAAAACATATAATAAAAAAAAATACATAATCCTACTAGGGTTAGCAGCATCTAATTGGGGGGTTCTATGTTCACGATATGCTAAAAGGCCGATTTTAGTCAATCAAACGGGGTACCTTCTGAATAGAGCCGGGTATATACCTTTCATACCTGGAGTGGTGCAGGACATAGTCAAATAGTACGCCCAAACTCTTTTACTACACCTATGAAAGCGTACAGTCAGTAAGGGATGCCCATCTTCCCAACAATTCCCGAAACGAATGAACGTTCAGGGCATCAGGTCGACTAGGCAGGGGGTTTGAAGAACAATGCATATGCATGTGAAAATACAGATAAAATTTTTTATTAAGAACCAATTATGCTTTGAGTCTAGCTATCTTATTTGATTTTATAAACCAGGCCCCAGCAGAGTCGCCAGAAAATACTGTAGCGTTGGGATTTAAGGGTCAAAAATAGAAAAATTCAAAGATGTTTACAAAAATATTTTAACACCTTAAAAGCCAAATTTTGAAAATTTATTTTTATTAAAAATAGAGTCGCCACTTAGTTTTTGAGAAAAACTAAGAAAAATAAAATAGCTACTGATCTTTTAAAACGTAAACTAGAGAAAAAGGGTTCGGGGGTTAAGGTACGAATCAGAGAAGGTGTTAGGCACCCCGTTCGTCCAGCCGTACTAATCATCATTGGTTCTTTAATAGAATTTCTCAAATGCATGCAAGTAAAGAAAATGGAGGTAAAGAGAGAACATCCAAAATCAAATATAAAAAATACATAAAATATGTACATAGTATTTCAAAGCAAATAAATGTCAAAAAAAAAATTCTAAATCTTATGGCATGTAATTTCTATCTAAAGGATTCATGGAGGACACCCGTATGTAATTTTCATAAAAATAACCTAAACTAGCATAGTTTGAACAAAAGAACAAAAATATGTAAAGGGTTGTTAAAATTACCCAAACATGATTTGATACAAAAATAAGTTTAAGCTATTTTAAGCATAACACTAAACTAACATGCATATCCTTAAATTATTAAAAGTACAACCAAAATGAAAGCATGTGAAATTCCTATATTAAAGGAAAATTTTTACTAACAAATGAATTAAACTTAAAAGTTTAGAAATAAAGGAAATAAAGAAAAAAAAGTTTGTAAAGAGAATTGTGCTAGAATGATGAGACTAGAAAAAATTTATTAAACTATTAAAAAGGAAAAATTCAACTTTTTATATTTTATATTTTAAAAGAGACGAAAGAAAGTAAAAGAAAAAAAATAAAAGAGAAGAAAATTACTATAATAAGAGAAAATTAGATTTAAAGATTTTTATTATTTTTGAATTTAACAAAAGAAAAAAAAATAAAATAGGTATCATGAAGAAAATAAAATCAAGGAAAGAAAATAGAGTTTTATAAAAAAATTAATACTAAGATTTAAAAAAAAGAAATGTTAAATGAAACTTTACAAGAAAATTAAAACTAATAGTAAAGAAAAATAGAGTACTACATTACAAGAAAAACAAATCAACAATAAAAGGAAATAAAATGTTAGAAAAGAAAATTACACTATTATTGGCACAAAAAAAAAGTAAGAGGGAAATAAAGCTATTGAAAGAGTACTAAACTTAATAAGAAAAGAAAAATAAAAATGGTGTATTGAAAGGAAATTAAAGCTAGTATTGCCAGAAAAGAAAAGGAACTTTAAATGCTAACAAGAAAAAAAGAACATTAAACTAATACTTAAAAGAAAAAAATATTAAATTAACATTATTAGAAAAGAAAAAAAAATGAAGATAAATGCTAATGAATAAAATTAAACTAATGCTATAAAGATAAAAAAAAATTACAAATAACTATTTAACTTAAATGTGAAATGCAGTATTGATTACTACATTCACATAAATGTAAGTGCATTATTATAACAATTAACAGCAATATTAAGTTATAATTGCCAAAATATGTTAGTACTAATTAATAATTTGATTAAACTAAATTCATATAAGTAAGCTAAATGATAAAAATGCTAGAACATAAATAGAGCAATTAATAAGTAAAGCAAGAGTATAATGAAAAGAAATGTATGAATTGAAATTAAAATCTTAACCCGATCACTCCAAAAGAGAAGAATTGGAGTTAGAAAGACCGTGGATCCAAATAAGGTACCTAGATTGCAGAATCCTCACGTCGGGAATGTGCTTCAATGGGTCAATCCTCGGGTGGTGATCTAAACAATGTAGACTTCAACGTGGGTATTAGAGGTTTGGGACTCAGAATTTCAGCAGGGCTCCAGTTTCGGAGCTCGGGATCACTCGATATATCGGCAGAGTCTCTCTTACTCAAAATTCGTACTGAAAACGTACGATAGGGTATGGTATTTATAGAGTTTATCAGCCAATGAGAAGCTGCCACGTTTAAGGGACACGTTAGGCCATTTAAAGTTGGCGGTCGCCACCATGAGAGTAGGCGGTCGCCATGTTTTTGGAAGGTTTCATAAAGTTCTATGGCGGTCGCCACAATGAGAGTTGGCGGTCGCCATAAGCAAAGGTGGCGGTCGTCACTTTTGGCTAGGGTTTTCACAAAGTTCTATGACGGGCGCCACAATGCAAGTTAGCGGTTTCCTTACTTGGGCAGCAAGTTTCAATGGTTTGTCAAAATTTCAGTGGTTCAAACAGATTTCAATAGCTGGATCAATTACAATTGGATTGGCCATTCAATTGCAATTGAAACCTGGAAACCAACAGCCATGAGTGGCTATTGATTTCAGGGGATAACCCTCCATAATGGAAGGCTGGTTGGCATCTCTCAGAGGAAGAGGTAGGGGCAGGCTCCCGGAAGGAGAAGAGACAGAGCCAGGTGCTCTGTTTGGTTCTTCTCCTTGGAGCTCTGAGGTCTTAGAAGAGGAAGAGGAAGAGACAGAGAAGAGGAAGAGACACAGCCTGGAATTCAATTGGCATAAGTGGCAATTGAATT